>BLKR01007091.1:0-44132 GCA_011170035.1 Teleogryllus occipitalis | reverse complement strand
AGATGAATAAAGTGCTATTGTTACGAGCTAGTGATGTTATTTATTAACCCACAAATACAACTGGGATAGTAAACACATGAATTCTGTTGCTGCGGCACGTTAGTACGATATTTTGGCGTGTTGTTTACGATATATCTATATAAACAATATTCCTATACCGTGGTCCGAGAAAGATGGATGCAAATAATTCTTCTGAACCTAAAGAAACCACGTTCGGTAAGGAAATTGGCGCGGTGACTTTCATTGGCGACATCTTCACATCGTCAGTAAATACGATTATCGGAGTAATTTCATTAGGTGGAATGTGAGGAAAATGAGGTTATTTTACCTAGTATACATTTTGCTAATCGTACTATCAATCGCAATGTTTCTTTTTTCTTAACCATTTGACTTGCAATAAATAGATGGTTGTTTACGTTGCTAAGGATGTTAAATTTTTTAACATAACGTAGGTATAAAGGCACTTCAGAAACCAGCAGGGTTGCATGTTAACAGGAGATAAAGACGCATGTGACAGATAAAGAAACTAACAGTTTCCTAGGGAAATGACCAGTGAATTTCACAATTTATTGTACACCACTGTGTGAAATTTCATGTGTATAGGTCAAGTAAATAACATTTTAGAACTAGTTAAAAAAGAAGTGAACCAGGTAACCTAACTCTTCCCTACAAAATACATGTTCTAATCTGTATTTTCAATACAAAAGATTCGAAAATATGCATTTTAAATACAAGTATTTTCAATACTGTCCAATTCTTGACTGCGTAAGCAGTAGCGAGAAAGTATCCATTTCTATAGTGAATATTGAAGTCGTAGGAAGAACTTTTGCAATTTGGGAAAATCAGTGTTCAACAAAAGTGCCACTTGCACCATTTTTTAATTGCTTTGGCTCTATCCGAGGAAATATTTGGGCCCATTTGTGAGAAAATTGGGAAAATACTGGCGCTTCATGTAAAGTAACCTCAGAAATCAAAATATGCATTTCAAATTCAAGGCGCCGTGACATCAGTCAAATGGCTTGGGTAACATCAATTTGGGTAAACACCTATTACTAAGCTGGGCATTTTTGCCTTTTGTTTTCTTTAATGGAAAACGCAATCTTTTTTACGCTTACTTTACATTTTGAGGCATATTATTATTATATGCGAATTTTATAGTGCCTATAAATGCAATTATGCTTAATAAAAAATGTTTACAAATATAATTTGTTTTCGTTTCTATCTTGCAAACAGAAATTTTGCAGAATTTCTGCTTGACACGAACGCAAATTATAAAAAAAGAAGAAAAACGCTACAAATTTTTCCTACCATACGCTTAAAAGAAAGGCGCAGGTCTCATTTTTGGGAAGTCTCTGAATTTTTGAAAAATGGAGATATTTGTAGATATAATGCGAGAACTATGTGGCGTTGCAACACCACTGGTTACATTTGTGATTTGCATGGCGATTAAAAGAAATCGAACGTTTTCAATAATTGAAACAATTATTGTTTGAAATAAATGATGAAAAATATCATTAGCATTAATGTGCAGCATTAGAGTATCAGCTTACATTTCACAAAACACAAGAAGGTAGCAACTGCGATTCAGCTATTTTTGTCTGAATTGCTCAACAATCATAGAAAGAATTTCTACGATGATTTGCCAGCACAATGATGAAAGCAAACATTCCATGCAGGTAACTATAATACGCGCAAGTTTTCTTGATATTATACAGCGGGGGTGCGGGGAGAGGAGGGTTCTGGTTACGTCACAGCTTAAAAGGGCGTTCCAACTCCGGGCATGAACTTAACGCGCCAAAGCGAGCCACCAATGTGCTACGATTGTTTTGAAAATACGAGATCGTAGTTGCCAGCACTATAAATTGGCATGTGCCGTTCCGAGTGTAACCTAAGTATCTCAACGGGCCATGCTATTCAGCGCTGGGTGAGGACTAGGGAGCTCGTGTATCTAGAAAACTTGCGCGAGCAGTTTAATACATTGTTTTCTTCATAAACTTTCTACACAAGTATATAAATACGGGTAAGAAAAAATTATAGTGCCTTTTTAAATGTTGCCTGCCTACTTTTAATTTTTCGTGCCTACAAATCCGCAGCTAACCTATTACATACAGTGACAATCAACGAGGAAGAGTTGGGAAACATTTATTAGGAGGTTCGGGGCATCAGATCCCCATATCAGATTACTAATGAAAAACTGGTAAAAATACAAGGAGAAAAAGCGGGATGTTGTACTAAAAAGAATCTCCTTAGACGCAACATCTTGGCCGGAGAAAAAATGCAAGAGACATATTGCCAAAGAGTTTCCAAGGGCTTATAAATTTTGAAGAAGCTGTACAAAGACACGGTTTCTCATGCTCTACTACCAGTCGACGTGCCAGCAATGTTGAACTTCACATTTTTTTTTTCTTTGAAACTGGTGCGCGACCCGTCCATCACATTCTTTTGTTGATGAAGTATGGCCAGGCAACATGAAACAACACATGACGCAAATATCAATCAGTGCTGAAAGTATAATTAGCCCTATATTTTTTACGGACTCTACACGTTCAAATCTTTATGCATACTCGGTTATTATTTCTCTACAGACTGCGATTTTTGGATGCAGGATTATTACATGGTTTATGGCATCATTGCTCTCCTGCCTGATCCGACGCCATGTAACTTCTTTATCTTTGGGGAGGGGGTCCTAAAAACATCACGTAAAAGTGACAAATTTGGAAGAATTAAGACAGTGCACAGGAACAAATAATTGCAATTTCATATTTCCTGAGCGATCAGGAATTTATTTAATAATGTTATGAATGCATTCCAGTCTACAGAGATGTTTCGCGGGAAAGTCGTCTCAACGTTACAATGTTGAGATGCCTAAATAATAGTGATGGGTCGATACCAGAATTTCTCGATACTCGATACCGTTACCTGTCTGAGAGCTTCGATACTCGATACCATACTACTTTAAAGGCTCAGCAGTAAAAGTGGTTCAATCAGAATTGGAAGGATATATTTTGTTCTTCACACATGCATACATGAACTATTTTAATATTTAAAAACTATTGAGATGAACATACATTTTTTAAAGTTTTTAAAGATATTTATTAAGGAAAACTAACATTCTAACTCTTTCTGGGTCCATTCTATTTCCTTTTTGTCATATATCAATCCAGCTGTACCGAAAAGTCTCTCCGAAATCACTGTTGCTGATGAAATGCACTGGTATCGAACAGCACTTTTTCTTAAATTGAGGAGAGTCACTTTATTTTTCCAGTAAGATAGTAGATTTGTATCAGGAGGAAGAAAGTCCTCACATTTAATTCATCTTCTTGTGTTGTGGTTTCGTATTCACAGCATGATACTTCGTAATCACTCTTCAGAATATTCGTATAAAGAGACCACATGTCAATGCATTTTCGGGGGTTCAGTAGTTGAGGATGGCAAAAAAATAAATTAAGTGAATTAAAATTTTGAACAATAAATGCTGGTCTAATTTGAAATTTCTAATGTATGTAATGAAAATAAATTATTCGAAATCATATACAGTGATTTAATTTTTTTATCTACCGAAATAGAGATTAAATTCTCGGAGAATCGAAATCGTGATTAAAGGGTTATTTTCTTGTGGGCGTGGTGTATCTAGGTTCAAGATGTTTAATTAATTCCTTGAATCTATTGTCCTCAATAATAATGATCGATTGATTATCTTTGCGTATCATGTCAGCAAATTTTCTTGTTATTGCTTTTGAACGGTTGTCTCCCGATTTAAATTTGTTCTTTGTGGCCAAAAAATCAAGGAGTGTTGGTTGATTTGTGTTGGAACTTGATGATCTTGACAGGACTGGCCCTGGGCCATTAACTTCTACCACTTCACTTGTACGATCTGCGACGATTCAAACGTCCTGTGCAACATTAGTTGACTTGGCTCACTTGTGTTCGATGGAGCTGAATACTACCTGTTGTATTGATGTAACATGTTTTTTTAATTACTAGTATTGTGTGAATTTTCACCAGGCGAAAATGTTTTTCACATATTCTACAATTAGCACGATTGTCATCTTTTGAGTCCTCTTCAAAATAATTCCACACTTTACTCTTTTTGTTTATGGAATGCACTAATCTATAATAGTCGTCTTTCGGTCATTTTAAAATGCAGAACTGAACTCAAGAGCTCCGTCAGATGCCTCCGCAGTGGGTAGAGGAAGAGAATATCCCGAGAAGAAACGCTGTCATCGAGCATTGCTTATCATGCCTGTCGTCACTAGATTTCTGGGAACTCACAAGGAAGAGTTTCCCAAAGCAGAATTGGTCGCGAATTGCCAGCTATCTCAAGAGATGGTGACAGGCGCGAGTGGGATAAAGAGCGGGGCACGGCGCTCAGACCATGGTGGAAATAACACCATGTTATTTCCACCATGGCTCAGACGTTGCAGCGTTGGATAATTTCAACGACTGTAAGTGAATCTGAACAGACGGACACTACCTTGTTGCTAACAGAAGAAAACTAGGAGAAAGAAGACAATTCTTCCGTAAAATCAAAAGAGATGAGGAATGACATAAATAATTGAAAGTATCGAAAAAGTATCGAGTCATTTTCCGAAAGTATCGATCGCTATCAATACCACCCGAGTATCGAGGACCCACCACTACTAAATAACCATGCGTCTCAACGTCGAGAACCTAAATAACCATAAGAAAGCAAATAGTAACAAATGTGATAAGAATCACAAACCTCGGCAACCCCCATTATATAGTAAAAAACTTACTAATTTTATTGGAATCTCTGGCGCATACCACAGCTTGCCGCCACCCATCGCTTTCCCGCCAACGCGTTGGCGAGATTTTTAGCTAAAAACTTACAAATTTGATTTAACGAAGTACTATTCCAAAAGACGTGAATATTATCATGGCCTTAGCGATGATGCGAAGATTCTACGTTATAATAAAATGGAATGTATGAAACATTTGGATCCATGTCCTTTCATAGGATATGAAATGTGTCGACGAATTTTGGGCTCCTGCGCTATTCGAATAGAAGTGAAACCTTCCGTAATTTTATAAACTGTAGGCTTATTTATATATTTATTTTAGAAAATAGCATTAAGTATTTATTGACCGAGATATTACCTAGATTCAACTTTAATAATCGTTCGGATAAATCCAGAATATTCAATACACACAGTCCCAAGTATGTTCGTAATCTTTCCCGGAGTGGAGGAACTTTCAACACTCAGTTAACTAGAATTTGATATAATTTAACGTATTATTTTTTCAAAGCATTAATTATAAATAAAAGGCTATTTTAAAATATATATAAATATTACATTTTATATTTAAAAATGTTTGCAATTTTATCTGAATTCAAATTTTGATGGTTGAATTTCAATATTTAAGGCATGCATTTAAATATTACTTGTTATCCCTAATGATATTGATGTTAACATTTTTATCGAACGTTATATTTCCAATACCTTTTGCTTGGCAAGTTTTAACGAACATTTGATGCCATTTCTTGCTATTCAATTGGGACATATGTCTCGATAATCCTGGTGGCAGGAACTAATAGTTTATTCGATGAGCTACGTAATATTTGGGTTTAGATTTTTCACAAATAGAAAATTCAAGTTTGTTCAGCTTTTACACAGTCTTAATCCACAGAATTTTAATGGCTCGTACATAATATGATGCTGTGTTTGTTCACGTTCATGTAACGCATGTAGATGACAACTTACTATTGTGAGAGCTGTTTTTAACTGGTTGTTTTTCTCGCAAAAATGTGGAAGATTAGATAAATTTGCAGGCGAAGCAACTGACAATGACAGGAAAAGGGTTAGATGTTTAGATATTTGAAATGCGATTTATCTTTAATGGCCACTATTGACTTGAAATAACTTTTCTCACTTCAGAGCAGAAATCTACTTTCTTCTCTGCTCCGAGGGTGCTATACTTTTTCATTCCTGATTTCTGGGAACAGTAGGGATCTAAAAAGGCGTAGTCTCTCTCCCGCCGCCTTTCGCTTCGGTCCACTATCGCACACAGGTTATCGTGAAAATAAACTATTTGCTGCCAGGAAGTGTATCTACTCACTGTTGTGAGAAAAAGGTTTATACACCATTAATAGAGAAAAAGACCTCCAACGAAGAATGAACTCTATTTACTAAAAGAAAATCGGCACGTATACCGAATTTTACTACGAAGAGTACAATTTAAACTTTCCTACGGGAACCCGTTTACGCCGATTCATCACTACTGACCAGCGCATTTTGATTACTATGTGAACCCATGCTTCCCCTCCCACGCTCGAAAACTCCCAGCATTATCGGCCCATTTATAAAATAGTTGCACATTTTTATTCCTGTAGCTACATAGTTTCGTACCATACATGTCCAGAAGCTAGAAAACATTCAATGTTGACTTTCATGAAGAATGAGAGATCTAGTTTTTCCGAAGAAACAAAAATTGTTTCGAGAAAATTGAGTTTATTTCCGCGCGCGAAATTCAAACCGGCTGCTGCGTCTGCCAACAGAGCTGGGCGCAGCGTCGCTTCTCCGCGTTTTCAGTGAAACTGTCAACATTACTTGCATCGCTAACGCCCAGCCCCGTTCCCAGACGCCGCGTGTGTCTATGACGCGGCCACCAGTTTGAATTTCGCATTCCGAAGCAACAATACCGGAAGCACTCATACAGCAAGCATTTTCTCGATAACAATTCTTCGAGGGGAAAAAAAGGTCATTCATGAAGCCAACATTGAATTGGGGGGGGGGGGTAACGGGAGCTTCTGGTCCCCTGTATATGCATTCATAGTGCGATATATTTGATGTTCTTAAGTTCTGGACGTTTAATGTATGTGAAACTATCCTTGCTCGTCTATAATTATACACTGCAAATATTGTACCGTTGAGATTTATTCGTGTTTGCTTCTTTTGTAGATAAAAGTACTATTGTTCCTATCGAAATAATTGCTGATGTGCATCGCAGGCGCTTCGTTTGAATTTGTTTGGGCTTTTTGAAGTGATGGTTGAAGTGTGTGTGTGGGGGGGGGCAGAAATCTCATTATTATATTACTTAGCCATTCCCAATAATGCAAGAAATTATATGCTGTTGTAACACTTTGACTTTCCTTTGCTCCGGTTCAGTAAATTATCTTATAGATTATTTAAGAGTGCAAATAGCTCATGTCATATAGGACCTTGCTTCAGACGTGTGTTCGGCATGGTCTTTCTCAGTAACACTAATACCTAAATTACGAATGCGACATCAGTGTCGTTTTTATAGAATCATTGATGTTTTTAAACCGATACATTGAAGCAGATGTTTTCTTAGTGAAAGAAAACTTCCCCAAATTACAATTTCGTCAAGTTAAATATGAAATAATAATTAATGGTACTACCAGTTTGTGATCAAATCAAAGGAACTGTTTGTACTACCTTCATTGGGTAGACTATTACTCGATGACCTAGTACTTTTTACGCCTTTCTTTGTATTTCGCACATGCCGAGGTGGTCACAACGCATGCGTTGCAGGCGTAGGACCGCTTCCTCTTCCCCATATACTCCGGTGAACTGGACGAGATGATCCTGGGCGATCTGGGTTATTTTAGTCCATTGCTATTTTTTGTCTTAGTTTTCAGTTAAATCTTAACTACAAATTAATAAAGATGTCGACAGTCAAATTAAATTTTGATGCACACCAGTTTAATGTTAGATGTTACTAAACCACCTTCAAAATAACGATTTTTGGTCGATATGTCAATCAATGTTTTAATTTTGAATATCGATCTTTGGAAACATCCTTGGTGGAAAGAGACATGGCGGCAAACGTCTGGTCTGGCTTTTCAAAGGAAGTGCTCGTGCTGTGATCGGAGGCGGGGCGATCAATTTGGAGGGGGGCATCATACATTTTTGTTAAATAATAAACATTATATTATGTATTGTTTTTGTAGCGTATATATGGGACAAAATATTGTTTAAAAATTACATAAATTCCATTCCGGGATCCATAAATAAATATTTAAATCAATTTTGTTCAATAAAGGAAGGTAACGAACGAAAACTCTAGGCTATTGGGGGAAGGGGATGCTCCCTGGACCAGCCACTGGCTGTTATCACGTGGTTCGTGACGCAAAGTGGTGATGCTCGTAACGAGAAAAAATCGGTGCGCCGGAGGAGCCCACCCATCTTTCCACCACGGAAACACTTCTCCCCATAGCACGTCATACGCAGTTTTAACTGTTTTTTGGCGTAAAATAAATAAAATAAAAATCAATGTTTTATGATCAATGTCGCAACACCCTAGTGCGATCGTGCCTCTGGCAGATATCAGCTCTTGACGGTTTTATCCAATCGGGAGCTTAAACGTCACCAGTGACGTTACTGGCGACATACAAGCTCCCGATTGGATGAAACCGTCAACAGCTGATATTATCCGCGCACGTTTTCTTGAGCCCTCGCTTCGCTAGTTGACAGAGTGGGGTTAGGTTATTTTCACAGGAATCATATCAAATTTGTAGTTCGTTTTTCGATGCAAAATCGTTTTTATTACACAGGAGCAAATATTTCTGGTTAATATTACACGATAAGCTTGTGTTTGATGAACATGTGGTTTGGCATGTGTACTTAACCCTCAACTGGAGTCGTGGTGCCATTTTGACCCCACTCGAATTTCGTAGTTGAATATCCTGCCTATTTTTGAAATGAGAACGTTGGTATGCTGTTTACCTTCACATAATTTGCTAATCTTTTGATTGGAGAAATACTGTTGAATTTCATGCAGTTGTTTTGCAGTGGCGTGAATGAAAATATTTGTTGGGGTCACAGCGGCACCACCAAGGCCAATTACACAACTGTCTTTGTAATGGCGTTTTCATCGAAAATGGTCTTGTGTTGACACAGACCATGATATCGCTATCTGTAGATTGTTACAAGACAGGGAGAGTGATTGTAGTGACCCTGGGGGCAAAAAATTGGTGTGACCGTAAAAGCAGAATTCTTGAAGATGCTGGTATGTCAACTTGCCCTACCTTGCATAAACATCACTCTTGAACATTTACCTAATCGGAGAGCTATGTGAAACCACTTCAATAACATTGAAGAAATCTATTCTCGATCCTGAATGTAATACACAAGTAGCCAGGGAAATCAAGCGGTGTGCAGTATGTCAGAAAATATGAATGTATGTCTGCAAAAGGGAGAAGAAGAAGAAAAATTGATATACATGTTGCTGGTCAATGTGCCAAGAATATCAGCCAAACATTTGTAAAAAGTGTCTATGAGTCCATTTTTGCAGTCATGTTTATATTTTATCATTAAATGTATCAGAAAATAATACAAAAAATCAGATTTAAAAAAATTATAATTAAAAATACGGTTTTATTTATGATTATTTGTCAGTAATGTCACAGAGTTCATCATTATTTAAATAGGTAAAAAATATAAAAAGAATTATTTTCTCTAAAACGATTTTGAAAATACTATAAAAATTTAATCAGAAATAGTTTAAAATTTCTTACAAATTATAATAATAATAATAATAATAATAATAATAAAAAGAGCACCACGAAGAGTCAAAATGGCACCACGATGCTAGTTATGTAACAAAAACTCACCATGCCACTTGAGGGTTAAGCACATAATCCATGGAAATCCTGGCAATCTCTCATGAAATTTGTTTCTGTTTAAATATAAATGAAGTAGCTCTATGGTATTGTGGTACATGGGTGATAATAAGGAAAGAATCAGGAAGGGTCCTGTATATTGATAATCTTACTTTAGCATAGATCATGAAAATAAAGAGGGTAGTTAGGTTTTGGTTCTCAAAAATTTGATAGTACCTAATGAAGAAAGTGGTGTCAACTTTAGGTTCTGATTATTATTTTGTACTCTCAATATTGCATTAACAAGCAGAAAATGTCATAAATGAGGGTTTACCTTAAGTTCCAAGTATGTTAGCTTTAGGAAACATTTTAATGACTGTCTTTCTGCAAATTTATGTAATGTGGCACCCAAAATCTTCTACAATACACAAAGGACTTGCTGATGAAAGCAACAGATGTTTTAAGTAGAGAGAGAAGTTATAGTGCAGTAGGTTTGAACAGTAAATGAGTTTGGTGTAAAAAGGGTAACCCAAGCATAAGGAACAAATCCCAATGGGCAAAAGCACTGAAGTAATTTTCCCCTGAACTTATCAACATTTAATTGCTTAATTACAACATTTAATTGCCATTACCTTAATTTCTTAACATTATATCTTAAAATAATTTCATTCAGTTTTTTTTGGAAACATTTAGTTTTGCAAAATTTCAACTTGTGTAAAAAGTATCACTGGACAATTGAGAATATACACAGTTACCGCACATAACTTTACAACACAGCTTTTGGAATTGTCACTCGCAGTGCCAAGCCTCAAGCCCAGCCTGAGTAATTTTTTTCTTTAAAATTTTGTGTAAGACTTGAGGGCAATGCATTTAAGTCAATGGCAGAGAGGAAAAAAAACATTTATTTTTTAACTTTGGTGCTCTGCTCGGATAGGAATTTTGAAAATAATGGCTGATGTGTTAATAGGGTACACAACCATTGGTGATGCTCCAACGGCTTCTTTGTACAGTGCACCAAGAATGTTTCTCTGCAATGAGCCGAATCAGGGCCACCTATTAAAAATTACATTTCTGTTGGTACCAACCAGATCACAGGGAAACAAGTGAAGAGCACTGCAGAGAGACTTTCCTGGTGCACTATACAAAGTGTGCTGTTGAAGCACCACTAATTTTAACATTTCAGGCTTTTAATTACAGGTGTATATTATAATTTAATTCATTAATGAACACAAATGTTTCAAATAATTTCTTACAAAGCTGGTGTAATTTCTTACAACATATCTACAAAACAAAACTCAACAATCAATTTAATTAAGAGATCTGTAAATATATTCTAAAACATTTTCTGTGGGGTTTGTCAATTTTGAAAAATTTGTTTTTAACGTGTGCGAGGATGGAAGTCCTTGACGTTAAAGAAACTTCTGAGCTTTATGGTTTGGTAAAAGTGTTGGAAGATTCAAAATAACACATATGCAAGCAATGTTTCAAGCAGTTTTGTTAAGAAAGATGCACACAATAACAAGAAGATCACAAATAAATAACTTACAATATAATTATTTTAATTTTGTATAACCATTATAAATAATACAAGAAACTCTGAGCAATTTAGCATCACTATTTAAAAGATTAGAAAGCATTATAATATTCAAAGAAGGACTTAATTCTCAGTTAAACTAGAAAAAAATCCCACAAAACTTAATCAAATATAGTTCACTACCAGAAAATAAATTTTTTAAAACCAAAGATTACATTGAATAATTGACAGCCTCATTAATGAATGAAATTTGATGCTCTACTCTATTTACATTCCAACTGTGTTAAGTATAAGACAAATTGATTACTTATTATTGTTGTTTGAATTACCTACTTACACACGTTTCAATTATGTATAGCCCACCGTTACCAACGATCATTCATTTGGTAATGAAAAAGAAAATTGTTCATACGAATAATCTATGGCCTCCTATTAACGATGTCAATGTTAGTTTGTCACATTTTGCCGGATGAATAGTTGGATTTAAAAGAAATTCTAATTTATTGAAAATCCTGAAACATTATATGATATTCGTAGTGTAAATCTTATTAAAATAATAAATTTATAGCATGTTGCCTAATGAATTTTGGACTAATTTTTCATCAATGCTCAATGAACCATAAAAGGTATTCTATGCTCCAAAATTAACAGCAGACTAAATTGCACTGAATTTCTCCATGCCATTAAAAATAAATAAAATTTACGCTTCAATATCTTTACTTAGACTTCCCAATCATTTATTCCAAAGGCTTTATTTTCTGGCCCCCTCCCCCCCTTTTTCTCTTTCTCTTTTGCTTTGAGAAAAAATTTGGTAAATCTACCAAAACGTATATACAAATAGAATTTCAATAATAATAATAAATATTTGTGACAATATAGTTACAACAACCTTTAAGAAAGTACCATGTTCAGAGCTTTACAGTTGTCCAGTAGTGAAAAAACCTACACTACCAGCCATACTGCAGGATTTACAGACATGTTTGAACACTTCCTTTTGTAGCAAGAATTACAGTATTTTACAATACATAATAGCACAGTAACACACACACACACACTCCAGATTCACGAATCATTAAGTTTAAAGATTAACAGACTTATTCTCTAATACAACAGTTTTATTAGCTTTTCTAATTTTATATATATATGTAAATTAGTTAAAATGTTCCAAAAGTTAAGGATTCACTGTTCGAGCATTTGTTGCAATGGATGCTAAACTCTTATCAATATCTTTTCCCAAATCACAAAAGAAAGCACTTCATTCACACACATTTTTATTGTCAGTTACTGTATTTTTGTTTTTGTGTTTTTTTTAAACTCCTATAATTTTTTTTAACCGCAGCACAATCATAAAGTAACCTTTCCTAATTAAATTAATGGAGCGTAACAAGAGTAAGTGAAAGATTCAATGTCAATCATTTATATAATACAAATCTTGCAATAATATTGATACATCAAAAACGATTTCATTTCTCATATCCAATTTTATTAAATCACTACTAGCAACTACCAAATAGAAAATAAGATTTGTGAATAAATAAAAACTATTTAAAAATTTATAATTTGCAGAGCAAAAATTAATACTAACAAAGAGCACAAGGTCGGTTGAAATCACAAAAAATGGTGTCTAATATTTAAAACCAGGATTAACCGCATGAACACCAACAAAATATTTATACACTATGTTTTGACTGTTAAAAGAATTTACCTGGTGGTCAATCACAGAAAAAAAGCATATATTCTAAGAAAAAGCTGTTTGCTTAATAATTACCTCATTTCTAGATGAGCTGTAGTAATGATGAACCAAACCATTTGTTCCCAAACTGGATGATCCAGGGACAGAAAAGAATGAGCCTGGGTCATACCCCAAAGAGAGCAAACATTGTTGATTATCTAATTGCAATCTCCGGATACTTGCACTTAAATGCTTCACATCGCCCATAACCTACAATAAACATCGTGATTATATTACGAATTAGGCCAGTGGGAAACAAACTAAAAATGTCACTGATTAACGATACAAACAGGTGATGTCAACCTGAATACTCAGTGGGGCGTTACGGATATCCGACTCGGTGAGCAGTATTAGTGCTTTCCCATCGATGCAATGGTCATCGCAGAAAAGTTTTACGTATTTCCCATGACCGTTTTTTAGAAGCCATTCTGCTACTTCTCTGACAGTCCAATCCAGCACTGAAGTTTGAGCCATCGATATGGCTAGCTTTTTCCATTTAAAGTTCTTAACTTGCAGTACTATATGTAGCCTCAAACTATCGTCAGCTGTAAAAACATAACATCACTTCAACCTAATTACCAGTACCTACGAAACGAAAAAAAGAAAACCCCATATTCAAAGATAAAAGAGAACTGCACCGTTTCAATCATGTAGCAAGTCAACCAAAGTTCACATTTACAACGCATGCTACCTATGATAAGCACCTTACAACTACAGTTGAGTGAATCAATATACTCCAATTTACTCGACGCTTGAGCCTGACTTGAACTGCCTTTCAGCACCTACAGCAGTTACAAATCACGAGGTTCCGTTACCATTCTCTCCGTCTTGAATAGCTCAGCAGCGCAGACGTAATCAGCACGTGTTATAAGATGAAGGATGATAGCCATATACGGGGGCGTTTAAACGCATGTGTGGTTCCGAGATAAAAAAAATAAAGAAATTTTAAAAAAAAAACGTTGCGAAAGTAAAACGGAATAAGCCTTTCCGTACGCGGATCAAATCTTGCAGTTGGACAAAATGAAATTTCCGGAAGTGTTTCTAACTCGAAATAAACAGAAGCTAGCATTTCCGTTAATCCACTGGCGGGATGAACAAAAAATACTGAAGTTATATCACAATTTATCTTTCTAAATTTATACATCTATGAAACGCAACCCACCTTCGGAGTGTTAAAAAAGTATGACATTCTTTCGGCCCGAGCTTGAAATAGGCTGAAATGATAAAACTTTATCAACATTGGCATGTAAGACTTCTTAATATACCTAGAAGCTATCTTTATTCGGAATAACTATTACATATAAATTAGCAATGAAGTATTCATAACTGAAGGAAGGAGACATTTAATTGTTTTTTCGGTTTTGGCATTAGGCAAGTCTTAGAGAGTAATTTACACTTTGTAATTTCTAAGAAACTCTTTATGTAATTGTAGATATACAAATTCAAAATTGGTTTTTTTTTTATAAAGCTCTTAATGGAAACCTTGCAGCCAAATCCATAGAATTATACTATATGTAAGTGAATGACCGATGATTTTCAGTGACATTATTTTCTTTCTTAAACTAGTTCACTTGTATTCATCTCTTATTTTGAAAATTACCCTAGAAGGTTTTACCCAACCCTATTTTTTAAAACTACAGCAGAAATACATATCAAATATATGCAAGTGAAATTTTCTCTCATGTTACCAGACACTGAATTCCTCTCTCCTCTTATTTTGAATTTTACCTTAAAATTATATTAAAATAGCTTTTGATTAATTGAGGTTGTCAGTACAGCTTCTTATGTAATAGAAACAGAAAACCATTACCTATAAACAATTTATAAAAATCAATATAGCAATATTAAATGAAAAAAAAAAAAAAAAAAAAAAAAAAAATCACTCAGTGAGGCTACACGTAAAATAATTGAGAAATCACCAACACTGATCTTTTCAATAATTACATCTCCATTTTCAAATTGTACATTAAGTGAATGTTGTTTACTTTCAAAATTTGAAGGTATTACACTTAATCTCTAAGGTGTACTTCATATACAATGTATATGCGATATACTTTATTTGCAGGGAATATTCTCCCCTGAAAGTATTAACCGTGCATAGTCACACTTCCAATAGTTACACAAAGGTAACACTGGGGTGGGATGTTTTGATGGCTCTTATGTTCCTTTATTTAATGAATGATTTAATTTTCTAATAATACAAACTCTTTCATTGGCTTGACTAAATTAATAATGTCTGTTTTGGTGCGTAGGTTGTAACAGAATAAACATTCTCTGTGCATCCACGAGGACATTTTATTTCATTTGCAGTCAGGTAAAATATAATTTAAAAATTAAAACTAAATTAAAAAATATATTAATGGTTTTTAGAAGTTGAAACATATTTTCACTAAAAAAAAAACAACAAAAAATGAAGACATTAACAGATTGTTGTTCCCAGTCTCGAATAAAGGACCTCAAACAGGTATAATATTTAAACTCTTCTCTTTGGAAAAAAAAAAGAAAGAAAGAAAGAAAAAAGGGGAAAAAAAAAGAGCAAACTTTAAAACAATCTTAATAAACAAATTAAAAATTAACATTGCAAATGTCAAACAAGTAGCACATAAGCAACAAAATGAAAAGGCCAACATAAAATCAAGGGAAACTCCTTTCTGCTCTTACTAGTAGCAACAAATTCTCATTACAGTGAAATCCCTATAAGTTTTTGAAGGGACCACGAATTCTGAACACTGTATTAAGGAAAACACTGTAAAGAGGAAAACTGTGTATATGGGCTTTTGGTCGGACCAGAAAAAATTGATGTAACAAAAGAAAATATATGGAGGAACGTTTTTCACTGTATCTTGACAGTTTAGAGAGAGGGGGGGGAAAATTAATTATTTAGAATATTTAAAATTAAATATCAAAAAACAAAATTCCAGTAGGGTGTGGCACACCCTAATGTGACCATGCAGGATTAATAAGATTTAAATCCAAAAAGGTTTTAATTACATGCTACCTCAATGTTAAAATGTAGTTGCACATTGAAGAATTTACTTACAGGTCCAGGCGGTTGACGAGTTCTGTTCACACAAAACAATCTTTCAGACAATGAAGCTAAAAACTGAACTTTCAGTGTCATCAAAATAACACCAAGGACACAAGCAGTGATTGAAAGATACTAAGCATAGAAGATATTGTTGAACTTTTCAGAAATGCAAAAGCAAAACGTCTGGTTGAATGGAATTCACCACTGCACCTGCTTTAGGGTTAAACAAATTTTATTAAATAAGATGTTACCATGATTTTACAATTTTCATTGTATTGTTTTGCAAACTATAAATCCGGCTCACAGGCAGATGAAAAATTCCTCCATTGTATAGCTCTTCAAAATGTGTAGCTTTTTCTCTTAATTTTCTTTATGAAGAGTAAAGAATGGGTATCCTTGTTTGCTTTCCTGGTAATTTCAGCTAAAAATTTTTATTTGCTCTCTCCTGCCAGAAGCCCAACTGCGTTTACATTTGAAGCAGTCATCCAACAAGATACATAAGCCCCTTTTCAAATAAAACTTGAACAAGAAATCACAGCTATATGAAGAAAGAAGAACAAAATTAATGTGACTAATGCATTGAAATTGCTCTTGAAATGCCATGGAGTAACTATCTGTTGAGAAAAGTTACTCCCTAAATTATATTTTACCCTCATTCAAAATTATAATTTTTTAATTCTTCAATACAAAATCTAGGTCTTGTCTTTCTAATATGGATGAAGTCAAAAGAGCTCTAAATAGTAGCATGTAGCCAGCTCAGTGCACCTTTATGGCAACTCTTCGCCTCCATTACTGACTCAAGTCGGCATTCAGTGTTAAAAGGTTATCTTAGTTTTATGTTATTCAACTGAAAAAGTAGCTCAATTTGAGGTACAGTGTGATAAGGAGATTAAAAGCACATGCCAATTTATTTGGCATTCCCCACCAGCATTATCTTAGCTTTAAGTTGTTTAACTTAAAAAAGCGTGATTTGAGATATGGTGTGATATGACATGTCTTAACACAGTAACTTCCATAGAAGAGATTTTACTCTTCCAATCATACTTCCTCACATGTCAAGATTTCCTGCATTTCTTTCAAGGCGTTAAGTCATGGACACATTAAATTTGGAAAGGTTACATTTCCTGTAAGATTACAACAGTAATGGAACAGTAAATTGTTTTTTAACACGTAATTATTTCTGTTATTTATAGAGAAAACTAAATTACTTTCATAGTCTGAAATAATAGTGCTGTCATGTAGATTTGTTTTGAAGCCATCCCTTCAGGTAAAACTAACAAAATTACATACTTGAAAGGAAAAAAAGCAAAGCACAGGGATTTCATAAAATGTCAGTAATTGAGTTTTAGAACAAAAAGCAAATCAGAATCTTTTAACATTCATTTTTCTTCTTGAAATGTCATCTTACATTTCATTATTTCAGTACACTTCTACAAGCAATAGCACAAACATCATTAAGGAATACACAATCTTACAGTATTAAATAACATCTACAACACATGCACTGAACTTTTCAAAATATAACATAAAAAAGTGAAATCAACCTTTGTAAGCAATAAATTCAAAAATTTTTAACATCAAAAGTTGTAAAATTGAAAAGTCAAAATAATTATCCTCCAAACAAAGTTATCGAGTTCAACTGTTCATCATCGAAGAAATTAAAAGCTACATTTTATCTATTATCTTGAGGCATTTCGTCAGTTCGAATTCTTTTTGGTGGTGTTCTATCAATGTCTTTATTCATATGTCTCTCTATTCTTTTAGATTTTAGGTAAGAAAGAGTGTTCGATTTTTTTGACTCCACTGGGCTAGAATTATCACTGTCTACCGACATAGAGTTTTTTTCATCACTATCGTCTGAATAATTTACTAGAGACACCCTTTCTCTTTTTGCACTGTTGGAGTCTAGAGACATTTTTATTAAAACATCATCTCCACTACCACTTGAACAGCCACTACTGTTAACACGCACATTTTCTGCTTGTGTAGGACTGCTGGATTTGGATTCTTCTACATTACTGGTCTTAGCACAAGTTGATTCTCCATCTTGTGATGAGACATCTGGTTCCTCACCGTTTGATGTTGCCTAGGTAGAAAAAGTGATGAAAAGTCCTTAAATTAAAAAAACAAACAACAAAAACACAAAAGAAATACTATAATAATTACAAAGGTACTCACAGCTGTTTCAGTTGCTTCTTGCGAGGCAGACAAATTAGAGGAAAACGTTAATTTAGGTAGATTCAATGTAGCTGGATCCACACCAGTTTTCTCAATGAGAGACAACAGCAACTTATGAAGCTCTTCTCGTTTTCGATTTACAACTTCTTCAGGAAACCAATTAACAAGAGTACGTATTGGTATATGATAATCTTGTATGGGATCCTATGAAAAGAAAAAAAACAACAACTTATAAGCATAAATGGTTATCTGTTTCCCAGTCACAATTTTAACATCTTTAATTTTCTTGTTAATTTCATTTTATAACAAATATTTCTACCAAGCAGAAAATTCCTGTTAAATGTAAATTCACAATGCCAATGAAACTATTCCTATAACACTGAAGATTGAAAATTGTTAAATGCAAAAAACCAAACAAAATTCCTCGGCTTATAAGAATTCTTATTAAGATTGCTAAAGAAGTCAATATAAACTAGTGTAGCCACTTCAGTGCACACTTTCTCGCATTATTTGTGATTTGCAATTTTCAAAAACTCGAGTTCGCTGTAAAGTAAATTTTTTTCGGATGTCTTTACTCTATTTATAAAAAAAATAAACAAATTTGGAATAGTTGAGAAAATATTTTTTTATCGCCAAATTTTATTAAATTTTTAAAATTACATGAAAACTACTGTTTGAAAAAAAATTGTACTAGCCCTTACTAAAAGAACTGTCTTTAAAAAACAGATTTCATTATTGAAAACAATCCACTATCTTATCAATTACTATTGTAGTTTTAGGAAGACAAAATATTTTGGAATTTTGCAACATTTGAAAATTGAGAGTTCAACAAAAATGTGAACTACATCATTTTTTTGAACTTTTTACTCTATCTGAGAGAGAGAGGAGAAAAAAAGAAGAAAAGAAGAACCCATCCAAAAATTTTGTGCTGTTCTTGACCAAATTTGGAAACTGCAAAGTCTTCAAGTAAAGTACCTCTAAAAATCAAAATATCCATGTCAATTTGCATTTTTTAATCAATTAATGAGTGTTTTTAGACGGAATCGGTAATAGAAAATATGTATTTTTACTTGGGGATATTAATGGTAGAGTAGGAAGGCAAGTCCAAAATGATGTGATAGGAAATTACAGCAAGGAAACTGTGAATGGCAATGGTAAAAGGCTGATAGAAGTATGTATGCAATATGGTTTAAAAATCAGGAATGGGTTTTTTGAACACAAGGATACTCAAAAATTGATGACCAAAAGATGTACAGCCAAATAACTAAGGAAACAAAAAAGGAAATTATGAAAGCTAAGAATGCTGCTTGGGAAAAGAACTGTGAAGAAATTGGCCAATGCATTGGCAGTATCAAAACAAGAGTGTCTTGGGAAACATAAAAAACCTAAGAACAAATGAGAAACAGTGTTCAGCTTTAGAACTTATAAGCCAACAACAAATGGTAAGAATATTATCAAGAGTTCATGAAAGAAGACAGAAAATAATTCATCAATGTTTACAATATTAATATGGGAGATAGTGTGAATGACATTGAAGACATTAAATTAGATTTAAGTTAGAACATTTAAAAATGGAAAGTCTCCAGGCCCAAGTGCAGTGTATATGGAGCAGGTAAAAAATGGTGAAAGTGTAGTTCTTGAAATACTCTGCCAACTGTACAGTAGATGTAGGAAGGGAGAGACGCTGCCAGAAGACTTTAGAAATGGTCACATTTCTAACATATACAAGGTGACAGATAACAATGTGGAAATTATAAAGGCATAACTGTGATAACAATGTGGAAATTATAAAGGGATAACTGTGCTCAGTAGTATTGGGCAGCTGTATGGGAAAATACTAAAATTTTGACTTGAAATGGATCTTATAGATGTGGAAGAACAGAGCAGCTTTAGAGCTGGACGCTCATGTACTGTATCAGTATCAGACTAATGACCAACAAACGGCTGACCCGTAATTTAGAAACTCACCTGGTATTCATGGATTTAAGAAAAGCCTAAGACACAGTTCTGTTAAATAAACTCTGGATGGCAATGCAGAAACAAGATGTTAACGCATACTTTTTGAAAGCTGTTAAAGACCTATACAGCAGTAATGTAAATCAAATTAAAATTGGAAGAAACCTTTCAGAACTTTTTCTGTAAACAATGGCTTACAGCAAGTGTGTTGCATAGCTCCTACTCTGTTTAAATTATATTTAAATGAAGCTTTAAAAAACGAGGAGAAAATGTTGCAATCTGGGTGTAAAAATTGACAATTCCATGCTCTATTCTCTTAATTATGCAGATAACCAAGTCATCTTCACTGAGGAGGAAGATGATGTTTTGTATACGTTGCGAAAACTTCATGAAGAGTACATAAATTGGGGCTGGAAATAAATTTTAATAAAACGGAATATCTGGTTGTAGGAAGCGAAGCTAAGACTCTGTGTATACCCAACGGACCAGAAATGAAATCATGCCAGAATGTAACCTATTTAGGTACTCAAAAGGCAGCAAATGGGAATGGAGAGTAGAATATTAAAAGGGAAAGTAGCTATAAGGCAATTGCATCCTTTAATACGGAATCAAACTGAGCAAAAATGTTAAAAGAAGATTATATAAGACTATCATAGAGAGTATTGCCACATATGGGTCTGAAGTTTAGAAAATATCAAAAGGTAATGAGAATAAACTTACAGCAATAGAAGTGGACGACAGGCGAAGAAGCTGTGGACTGACATTGCAGGACAAAATAAGAAACACAGAAAATAGAAGAAAAAGCAGAAGTTAGCTTCAACATTACTGATACCATTGAAATTCAAGGGCTCAAATGGTATGGTCACTTAAACAGAATGGGTGAAGAACGAAGGCCTCTCTCTGGAATTGGAAACCAATATCGCACAGAAGACAAGGAAGACCCAGAAGTATACGAAAAGGAGTGAAGAAGACAATGGCTAGAAGAGGATTAACTGCAGAAGACTGCGGTGACAGGCTCAAATGGCAACTGGGATGCAAGAGACACCTAATGGTGTAAAATACTCATAGTAACACTACTACCCATTTCAAATTTACAGGGCCTCTAGTTTGGCTAGATCAATTATGAAATATCAATTTGAGAGAAAATTGTCAGAATGGTTTAGAATCTAGTGTTGCCTATAAATTGATAAATAATGATTGATAAACAGACATTTTGTCAGACCAGTTTTTCGGTATCGTGGACCCACCAAAAGTGGATATGTCTACACTACATTATAGAGGAAGTAATTTATTAATATAGGCATAAAATTCATCCACTTGTTCGATTTCATGTCTTCACAAAATGAGTTTCTCTGACTAACACTTTCGGCAGCAACATTACAATGCTTTCTCTTCGCTACATAAGTATGCAATAGGCAAGAAAGAAACAAAAAAATGCAACAAAAAACATGACCAACATTAATGAATTGTAGAAATTTGTTAACTTTAAAATAAATACCAAACAAATTTACAATATGTCTGACTATTTATAAAATATTTTGTAATATAACTATGGACTGGATTTCAAAGCAAATGCATATATTCTCCCTGTAGTAAGAATGGTGATCCCTTGGTGTGCAAGAATCACATATTTTCAATTACTTATACATGATTTTATTCTGTATATTTCATCTTTTCTCTCAATAAGCATCGTATTTTGCAAAACACAAATTATTCTGAACATTTAACTTCAAAATATTTGCCTTTACTCATGTTTATTTACTCTACATATGCGAGTTAAACAGGATGTTAAAAAAGAAAGGAACCACCATGAAAAGAAAAGTTGTGTTTTTTTCTTCTTCTTCTTTTTTTTCTTCTTCTTTTCCCTTTTCTCCTTTCTTTTTTTCCCCCTCCCAATAACACACTCTTTGCTATTTGAATAACAAGATGGGGGAGGCTGACAGACCTCAACAATACAACGCTTGAAAGTATAAACAAACTTGCACATATCCTGTTTTCATATTTACTAATCGCGCTCCTTATCTTGATACTCCACAGCGGTGTGTGTGTGATTGGGGAAAGGCAGGTTCTGTCTACGTCATGGCAGTGCGGGGCTGTCAACTTTATTAACAGAATACTTGGCGAAATAACTCATCTTGGACTAGACAGCTATGAGAAACAACGGAAGATTTTTTAAGTCTAAAGAAATAATTAATAATTATAGAAATAATTGAGTAACAAGAAGGAACATGGTACGTACAGGTCAATAGAAAGAGACTGAAAGAAAGTAATTTACATATTTTCTCACTTTTTCACTGAAAAGGCATTTGAACACACTGAGAACTAGTCTGACTTCAGGACAAATGCGCGGTGTCGCGGTTTCACACTGGAGTAGGCCTTGTTAAAGAGGGCCACGTTGGTAAAGCAAGAGGTAAGTACCATAAGAAGGTAGTGTTGTAAAAATTATGAGAGAGAATGTTGAAATTGAATAACATACCATAGGTCTTATTTTTTTTATACATTTTCAGTGCTTCATTGCATCTACATTTCATTGATTTCTTATCCGTAACACCTATTTCACAGAAGATGAAGAGACTCACAATTGTTTTAATAATTTTCATTTTAGAAATTGAAATGAAAATGGAAGTAATAATTGATAATTTTCATTCTAACTTTCTGTCCCAAATACCAGTTTCACAGGGACTGAAGATTGATATAGTTGAATTAAATAATTTTTATTGAGGTTCTCCTTCATATAATCTATTCTTTTTAAGATCCATTTATAATTTTCAACAAAAATAAAATCTTGTTGTAATAGTCTCACTTCTCAGCCCATTTGCAATGGCATTAACTTATGTCATTTTCTGGAATATTCAAAGTCGATTGAAGTTGAGAAAAGGAGGCAAAAGTAAGACCTTGGTGTACCTACCTGGAAAAAACTTTCCACATATTGGAGCAGGTAGAGACCACAATCGGTGAAATTTGTTTGCTGTGGAACTTTTGGTGATGCCCCTCTGATTGTATCTTTTGAGAAAACACGTTCTTTACCTCCCTTGGCTGTATTTTCAATTCTTAGGTAATCTCGTAAGGTTGCTACAACCCGACTTCTACTTGCTCCAGCTAATGAATCAAAAATTAAAATGCATGGCCTGTAAAAAGAGAAAAAAGTCCAATATCAAATATTCATTAAAGTTAAAACGTTCAGTAAGATGTTATTGAATTTTAATTTTCACTTATTAAAATAGCCTTTAATGTCATAAGCAAGGTTAACATTACCATCAGACAAGGAAATCTCATATTAGACACAGAAAGAATTATATGAAATTTTTAGAAGAGAGAGGAGAGAGAGAGGAGAGAGAGAGAGAGGAGAGAGAGAGAGGAGAGAGAGAGAGAGAGAGAGTGTGTGCGCGCGCGCGCACACACACACACACACACACGTTCATATATGTATTACATCTTACATGTCGGGAATTAGGCCGATGGCTATTATGGGTATTATTTGACTATACGACTATTATAGATTGTTAAAGCTATTGTGGATATTATTATGGCTATTACAGACACTGAAACGGTACTACAATACACGCAGCGATATACGAGGGGCGGGCGCGCTCCAAGCGCGCCTTTCACCGCGACCGCTCCCGCTCCCACGAGCAGTTTTGTCGCGAGAACTGCTCGCCTCTTTATTAACCTTCCTGAAAATGAACGCCCTTTCACCCACCCTCTTTAGGACCCCGTCCAACGACACCACTCAGCAGCACTTTCGAGAAGCGGCAGAACCCTTCCCACATGGCCACCGTTAGCCACCGCTGCCTGGCACCGACGGCCGGCAGAGGGGAAGGTTTCGAGTCACACCCCTTTCGGCCCAGGCGGCCGGGCAGCGAACAAAACTGAGGCAGCAGGTAAACGGCAGCTCTGCACCGTCACCGAATGTCCCACTGGGAAGACTACCATATCGTCTCATCATTTCAGTAGTATACATACCTTTCGCGGCTCTCACACGCAACCAATGTTTATAAATGAGGTCTCTAAAGAAAGAGAATTTCATGGAGTCGTGACAAATTGCCTTTTGACTTCAAAAATGTGAAGAATTTGTTGTTGCTTTTTTATTTTAAAAAACGCATCTAAATATGAATGTCAAATGCAACTCGTAATACTCGGTCGCATTATTTAATCTATATACTTTATTTATTTAACGTCAAAAAACAGCAACTTAACGAAGCGTAACGTACAAACTCCTTAACGAAGCGTTTTAGAGCTTTAAAATTGGGAATTTTGGACATTATTACATTTTGCTGCATCGGCGTTTCTCGATTTCTTGAGCTTCAGAATCTCTTCCCAAAATTTAACTATAAATAGTTGAATGATGAATAAAGGTTTCAAAAGAAGCAAAGTTAGCAACTTTTGAAAACTAGGCATTTTCGCTTCCAAGTTTTAGAAAATTTATTAGCATTGGTAAAACAACTGCAGATTTTAGTTTTTGTATTGCAAACAAAATAATATCTCCCGCCCCCACTAATTCAGGATAATTAATAATAATCCTACTCCTACTACTATTAGCGAAAAGTGAAGCCACATTTATGTCCTGCAGCAAAACAAGAGGCCATCTTAGCATTTGCTAGGTGGATCACGGAAATTTGACAAAAACCTGATCGAGGCCGGAAGTTAGAAGTACCGGTCATTGATACGGAAGCTGACGTGCATTACTTGTTATTTAGAAGAGACGTGGGCCAGGCATACGCACGCCCAGCGGGGAAAAAATAGTACTGACATTCGTACTTTTGCAGCCAATCCTTTAGGCCTGTCACAGGAGCGTTTCGTTGACGCGCGACACCTAACGCTGATGGCTACGTCGACGCGCGTCGATGCCTGAGCACATGAGTCGCTAACCGTGTGTCGTAGATTAACACTATCTTGTACGAAACGGCACACGAGCGGTCGTGGCGACGCGCGTTGTGTCCACAGCTGAAGCTACAACGTAAATAACACGCGTTTCCTAGTTTTCAACGCGTGACGACTGCTACGCGACGCGCATTGAAAAGAGCGCTCGTGTGAGCAGGCATCGACGCAGCTGACGTCACCAGCGTTGGGTGATGCGAGTCTACGCAACGTTCGTGTGACACACGCCAAATTGTCATTATTAGACACCGGATGTTCAGGGAAATGCATGTTCTATTCCAGCGAACTTATTTAAAGGCTGGTAATATATGAGCACGAATCATGACAAATGAGGACATATGACGAAGTTTTATCATGCTTATTTTTGCTTTTTTTGTTTTTGTTTTGAATAAATACCTTTTTAAGAATATTTTTGCTTTTTATTATTTTTATATACAATGCTAAGATATCAAAACGTTGGCCATATTACGTGACCATTCGTTACAAAATCTTCAATTCGCGTCTTTGTATTAAAAAACAGAATTCCTGAAAGTATAGTAACAGATTTTTCCTAATTCGTAAATACCAGCCATATTCTGAGAACATGGTCGATTCACACCGAGGGCACCGAAATTTTAAGTGGATTGGTTAGTTGTTAGTGATTCCGGGCGCGTCAACAGCTTAGGTTATTAGTCTTGAAAGTATAGCGCATGTTTTTTCCTAGGGCGATGGCAGTGATCTCTCTCCGCTGGATGGCGAGATCCGGCCCCGACCTACCGTCGGCTAGCGGGGTTTCCCCTAACCAAGACTCTCCCACCAGCGGAGCACTGCCCCAGCCGGGACTCGCTCTAAGCTCCCAACCGGTCTCCCGGATTATATTTTTAAGTGGAAATAAATGTAAATTCTCAGAAGGTGTTGCTAATGTTGGACTAGTTGATGCTAGTAACATCAGTAGATGATCAGACTTCAGAGATCCTTCTCCGCATTGAAAATGATTTTGTCTCCCAATAGTCGCAAATTTGAAATTGTGTACTTCGAAAAGTTCACACTGCAATGTGAACTATTAAGAATAAAATGTACAAGAATGTATTAAGTATGTATTAATATAAATGTACGTACTTATTTGTGTATAGTTTACAAAATAATATGGTCAAAATTTACAAACAATTCACTTTATTTTCTATGTAACTTATGACAGTGCCTTTTTCCTCCATTCTTGACATTTTTAGTGCCTTTTAGGCGCCTAAAAGACGAATTTTAGTGCCTAAACATCCCGTGTCTAGTCATTATAAGTATTTGCTTCCCTCGATTTTCAGTATTTCCTAATGCACCGAATTTTTATCGGGCAACATTTGTGAACATAATGCAACGTTGCATCGGACAACACTAGGGCCCCTATTTTTCATCCAGTGGTTTTGTCCAAAATTCCAAAATGGAGAGTTGAACCAGTCGAAACGCCCTGTGTAGCTACGAAATTAAA
This sequence comes from Teleogryllus occipitalis, assembly GCA_011170035.1. Lineage (NCBI taxonomy): Eukaryota > Metazoa > Arthropoda > Insecta > Orthoptera > Gryllidae > Teleogryllus > Teleogryllus occipitalis. The sequence goes on along the minus strand of BLKR01007091.1, from coordinate 17,784 downwards.
CCAGAATACTGAATTCAACACAAACACTCCATGGGTTCCTCAACGATAACATAAAATGTTCTCAGTTACTGGCCAGTTATAAGTTGGACGGGTCGTGTTGGACGTTGCACGGTCATAAATAGTCTTTTATTATGAACGTATAAGCATGAAAAACATATAAACGAAAAACGCATAACTAAAATAATTTAGCATTTAAAATATAGGAATTTATCGGGGACTTAACGGAAACAACGAATAAAGTGAAAGCACGCAAGTGCAAAACTTTTAAACGGAGTTTCACTGTTTTGAAGTTTAAGGTTTGTGAAACGAGTTCGGCTGCTTTACTGGCTTGCTAGTCCCTGTGAAGTGTCCTAAACCCTACCCCATCCCTAATTCCTTCCCATTTCTGGCCGTTGGGTAGTGACGCAGGAGCGCGTAGTAGGAGGTGCGTACGCGGAAATTCTACCCGGTGGTCCTCTTGACAACCGACAGACGAAGTGAGGCAAACATAAAATACGCTACGTTAATGGAAGACGCTCGACAAGGGGCGAAGAGACGCGATGCGTCGATAAATAATATGATAAGATTAAGGACGCAACAGATTAAAAGTGTGAAGTCAAAGTGTATATTTAGGAATGAACAACCCTGTCTTATCTTATATCCTCGGAAATCATGTTATTGTATTTACAAAAATGCAATGGACCTTGGAGCGATTATAACCTGCAATCTGCAATAGGAAAACCAAGCCAGAGTTGTGACAAAATAAAGCAAACTAGTCAGTTTATCTGAAACAAAAGGTATTTTCTGAATTGGAGATGGAGACGACACGAAACGCCTGTACTGTCGTACAGGCGTTTATATACGTGAGCCCAATACGCTAATCTAGTCTGGCCCCCTTGTTAACGATACGATATATAACTTTAAAAACCACAAGAGGGAGTAATCCAAAATTCACCCAGGGCTACGTCAGTGCGAATATCAGGATATATACAGACACTTCAAGCTTCTCAGCCTGGAAGAGAGGAGAGAACAAGGGGATATGATCGGTACTTGCAAAATACTTTGTGGAGAACACAATGTCGACAGAAGGAGATGGGACCAAACCAGCCACCGATCCCACTTCACAAATAGGGGTGAATACATGGAATGAACCACAAAGGGCCACCGTAGAAGCAAAAAGTGTTACATCCTACAAAACTCAGTTGGAACAAGCTCAGATACAACACGTGCTATTACGCAAGATGAAGAAAACTGTGGTATACGAGATGCAAATGTAAACATATTTTGAGATAGTTTTGTTATAACTTTCATATAACCTGTTGTTGACACATAGGCGGCCAAAATTAATTCAAATTCGGCGCCGTACTTGGAATTCCATCATTTATAGTTATTCTTTGCCGCAGGCGGGCTTCCAGAGAGAAAGGCAATACATTTTTCGTATGAAACTCTTTGGAACGACTGAACTGCTTTCTAGGAAGGGCATCAGAGCGCGCCACGGGATGGACACCAAGAAACGAGCACAGAGAGATAACATTGCATATTGTCGCAACTTCGCGGAATCCCTGCTTCCTACTACTAGCGACGCGATCGCATTGTTTGAAGATGGAAAAGTCGAGTGGAAGCGCGCCGCGCTCGTGTGAAGAGCGAAAGAATTGAAAGTTAGAATTTTGCGTTGGTAATGGTCTATACTGCGGTTTTTTCTTAGCTGGACTTCGAGGTCACTGAAGGCCCGTCACCACGGTAGCATTTAGGAACGGTTTCGCGTCTTTCTCAGTCGAGCCGCTAGAGTCACTTCATCTGCGGCACTGCTTGATACGGTCGCGAGCATGCGACACCTAGCGGCAGTACTGAAAAAGACGCGAAAAACCGGGCGTAAATACTACCGTGGTGACGGGCCTTCAGTGACATTGAAGTCCAGCTTAAAAGACCGCAGCACTGCAGACAGCGTTTTGGTGCGGAGCCTTAGCATAAAATTTTATTGCTCCCGAATTGCGTCAGAAAACGATTTTCCTTTTATATCCCAGACAAGGTACTACTGACGCATTCTTCAATGCTCAATAATTCTTACGCCGAGGTAAACTAATCATGCTTAAATAATTGGCTTTTAGAATTTTTCTTAGTGTCAAGGAAGCAAAAGGGCACGAGTCTTATTTTTCAACACGAAACATCTTCAAATGCTCTCCCAAGAAATCTCAAGCTATTTTTCAGCATCAACATTTGTATTTATTAAAAATATAATTAATTACAGTAATAGTTAATGCCTGAATATACAGTCGACTCCGGTTATAGTGAACTCGGATACAATGAACCCTCTGTTATAGTAATCTTAAAGTCACTGGTCCCGTTTCACTTACATTACAAATAAGCATAAGACGATTCGGTTGTAGTGAACCTGAACCTCAGCTATAGAGAACGTAGGTAATACAACGTCCTGGAAATTAATTCCCTCCTGGAAAAGAATATATCGTCTCAGAGCGATTCCAACACGGCAGTTCGAAAAAATTATCGTCGGCGAAAGGTCATAATTGAAGTCCCCTTTGAGGTGAAGGTAGCGGACCCGTAATAAATATTTCATGGGTCCTTTCCCCGGACCCATGTTGATAGATGACTTTAGCTATTTTGGAAGCAGCAACACAAAGTTTGAGAATTCAGTCCATATGTACAAAATAGGAATGCGTATAAAAACAATCAAATATTTGTATTTTTCAGTCAAAATTGAAACATTGTTTTTAAATTTATTCAGAGTTCCCGGGATTCTAACAAAATCTTAAGACATCTCTCACATGGTCGGAGACTGCATAGTTTTCATTGAATTTCTGTGTGCATTGGAAATTGGAAATATCAGTTTTTGAATTTTTTCCCGAATTCCTGTGTATCCAATGAACATTGACCTCTCTCAAGACTGGTGGCTGCATTATTTTCTTTCAATTTCTGCACATATTAACAATATCAACCTTTGCCACCTCAATTAGTTTAACAAATTGTTGCGACCGATCGACCCTTACAAAAACAACAGCGCAGGAGTCAGCGATTCGCTACGCGCACATGCGCGTCGGCCATGGGTTATTCGGCCAGTACATAATTTAAAGGATAGAGGCCATCTGCACTGCATTTCACCGACCGTGGCGTACCCACCCTCGTATGGGGCCGGGCCGCAACTTTCACGCCAAAAAGGCAATTTCTTTTTGTGTCACATGAGCTCGCGAGCCATTGGTTCGAGTGTCGTCCCGCCACCGCTCCCGATAGCTGATAACAAATCACGGAGAAGCATTCCGATCAGAGGTTCCAAAAATTATTACACTCACTATCGACAATTACCGCAATCGAATTTTACTGCTTCAACTTGTAACATAACGATTACTAATACTCGCTAGAGTGCTACTTCAACTTATGCTTCTTGCGACTTCGGACACGTAGCGCGAGTTTCGAAACCGGCACTTTGTGCATCCGATCTTGTAATGAGTTAGCACTTCTTATAGTGCGGCATGATAGTGACTTGTGCCTCGAACGTGGGACCACTGATGTATTAAGGATGCAGTTATTATTTGATTTCGGCAATGAACTTGTGCGGAGAACACCTTGTATTGACCGCGTTCTCGCCTGAGTCACCGAAGCTACAGTGGGCCCGATGATAGAAGCTGGGATTGCCCCTTCGTCGTTGTGCTGCAGGCTCGGCCGGCAACTCGCCGAATGAGGACGAAGTCATCCCGTCAGCATAGTAAGACAATTTGTGAATGACCTGTAATCGGTTTACGATCAGCTTCTTTTCCCCGCCGAGGTGCGGAGAGACTAGTAAACGAAGCTGGGAGCGTAAATGCCAATAACGCGGCATGATAGTGCAGTGGCTAATTGTTCTTTTTGCTTGTGATACTTTAAATTAAAATAAGAAGCCGCAGTCAAGTTATCAAAATCTGTGACAATCTCTGTAAAGAATCATTCTGATGCTCATCACCACCACCTTAAGTTAATTAAATGTATTGTAAAGCTTATTTCTGTTTTTATTGAACATGCAAACCAGACTCCACACCGGTAGTGAGGCTACAAAATGTTTCTGGTGATATATTGCAGGGAAAAAGAAAAGAAAAACACAATGACAACAAATCATCATCAGTTCACAGCAGTTTCTTGAAGATTTCTTTTCTTCTATAATGTACAGAAGGTTGTGCTTTTAAAGTGAGTGGAAGCGCAGAGACTATGTCAAAGTATTACCAAAGAAGCAATTATTCTTTAATCAAATACAAATTCACAAAGTCAAATTTGTGAATAGACCAAATTGGAGTGCATTATACAACAGCCCTGCATCACACCCAATCTTAGGCTGTCAGAACATTAACCTGCCAGCTACCAGCCAGCATTGCAATTGCTGTTCACAAATAACCTACAGACTCCAACACTGCTTTCAGTTTTGGAAATGAAGTTCTGGTGACATACAGGCTGACATGAAATTGAAAAATTACAAAAAACATTTTCTATTGGAATGAATGCTTCTGAGGCTAAAACCATAATGGAATTTATGGAGTGGCCGAACACATTGATCTACGTGCAAAAATTTCAGAGTTGCTCTTTTTCATCTCGAGTAAAGTAATTGCCAAAGCCAATGTAGTGATATTGGTTCCATTTTGTTACCATCTGCTACAAAATGCGGTCTTCCTGAATTTACCGTCCTTGAATCTTGGGACAGTTTTTTCCTGTTTCGCACAATTTTTGTTTTCAGTACTTAGATCAATTTGCTTGACCACTCTTTGGTTTCCAACATTATGGGGAAAATGCAAGTGTTTTTTCTTTCTGAAATGATTCACACTGTGTATGTGCATGTAACTTATGCGCAAGTGTGCTCGTTTGTTTTGTACACTACAGTGCAAAAATACTTTGATGGTCCAGCATGGAGAAGTAGACTAACAAGTCTTGATTTTCTGACAATCACACATTCCTATTTCAGCAGTTGATATAAAAAATCAAAATTTAAGGAGACAAAAGTAATAAAAAGCACAAAATCAAGAAATTGCTCAGTAGACTCAAGTATCTCTTAAGTGAAAATAATTGAAACAATTTTATTATCAGTTGTAAAAGACATGACTTCTAAGATTATATATCTAAATCTTTCAATGAATTACTAAAAATTGAAAATAAAACAAAAATAAATATGGGCCTTATTCACCAGTGTCCAGGTTATCAAAACTTGACAAGGTTTCCATTTCCCCCCCCAATAAGCTCTGCTGGTATCAATAAATTTATAACACTTAAGAGATCTTTCTTAAATAAATTTACCTAATTGTAAATGCATTTCATAATAAAATTTTTGTATCTTGGGCTTAAACCTGATGTTTGAATAAATAAATAAATAAATAAAATAGGCATTACATACTGTTTCACTGCATCTCTGCCAGTTTTCAACACTTTTGCTTCAGAGTTTTCTTTTAGGGGACTTTCAGTTGAAGAATCTGTTTTATTTGAACTTTTTTCACCATCTGGAGGATTTTCAGCATCCTGGAAATATTTCAAAAGTTTTAAGACATGAAAAAATTGAAGATCTTCAGCAAATTATTAAAATGTCAATTAATTGTTATAGCCATACCCCCGTTTGTCCAGCTAGACCTGCTGTCAAAGAGGAGTTATTTTCTTTAATTCACCTGTTTCTGTTGCTACTAGGGGAATGAGTTAGCAAGAAGAACACACACATTTTACACAACAATGTCATTTAATAAATCTAACAAAAAAGGTGATCGAGATGACTGACACTAATGAGTTACTTGATTACTAAAATATTGAAGTTAGATGAATCAGCCCCTGCATAATCATATGGTCATGGTTAATTTATTTGCATGGTAAATTTTGAGAAATTGTGTGGATACATGTTGCTACTTCAAGACCCGAAAGTTACTCATCCTATACCAGCAAAAATCCAGAAAGGCATGGTATACAAGCATTCTCTTGAAGTACATTTCAATACAAGTTCCTCACCTCTCGGTTGAGGAAGCATGTTTAGTAGAACTACTCCAACTCCTTGGGTCACAGAAATAATGAAATGCAGCATATGACTTCTTCAAATGTAAAAATGTTCTCTAAGAATCAAAGCTCTGTGGCTGACTCAATGAAGTTTATTTATTAATGGTGGCAGCGACAAGCTGTTGTACACATCTTACAATGGTGTAACAAGTTATACAATAAATCAGTTTGATAAACAATTTCATAATTTGAATCACAATGTAGATCACAGATTGTACAAGCACCACCTACCTCAACCCCACACACCTCACACTCACACCCCCACATCACCCCATACTTAACATCATGTATTTAAGTGCTGTTATTAAAAATTATGACCATCCAGATTTTTCTTGAATGCACTCAAAAGTATCCCTTTGAATTCAGTCAGCTGGAAATGAATTCCATGCATTTACAACATGGTTTTCAATAGTGGTTTACGGTTTACCTATCCTAAATTATTCTGCAGGTCTTGTAAAAAAAGTTCAAATCAGAATGTTAAAATATTCAATCAAAATTTTAAGTTTCTATAATATCATCACTGCTTCTTCTCTATTCTAATGTCAAAAGTGACATTTCTCGGCATCTTCCTTTGTAAATTGACATTGCTCAATGAGGATCTTGTTTTGCCTTAGGACTTTTCCCACATGTTTATTCTCTTTTTGATAGTAGGGAGACCAAACCGCATTAGCATATTCTAGTATGGGCCTTATGTATGCTGAAGTGTATTGGCTCTTTTGGCAATGGCAACAACTTGGATATCCCATTTCAAATTGAGTGTGACAAGAACTCAGAGGTCATTTTGCTCTATCATAGAATCAAGAATGTGATTTCCAAATGATTTGTTTACAACTGACATTTGGTTTCTTTCCAAGGTGGAGGGCTGTAACTTATTTGGAGTTTAAGCAGAGCGACCAACATTTGCACAATCTCACCATTTTATCAAGGTAGTTATGCAGCATCTGATGATTCTTTAGTGGTTTCAAGAATAATTGGGTGTCGTCTGCGTAGCAAACCAATGAGAAGAGATCAACACCGTGGATGCAGTTCCAATGAGAAGAGATCAAAACATGGCCGAGCTGCCAGAAGTGTGAAGCATGTGAAGCCTCCAACTCAACACATCCTCTTCCTCAGTCCAAGCTGTTGCAGGGATTTATTGATAATAACAATATGCATATTGAAATTCATTTTTGCAACATAGACAACACCAAGATTTCTTATCGTGAAGACACGTTCGAGATTAATATCATTAATTTTGTAAGAATTGTCAATGATATTAATACTTCTAGAGAAAGTTATAAATTTGCATTTAATAGAATGGAGATGCAAATCATTTAATAAACACCATTGAGAGCAGATAGACTGACTTGCAAATCTTTAATGTCCTCAGTGCATTCAATACTTTTAAACAGTTTTAATCAGCAAATAAAAGAAATTCAACCTCCCTCCCAACAGAGCAAAAGTCTTTTTTAAATACAACAAACAGCAAATGACCTAAATGTGAACCCTGGGGTACCCCAGAAGACTCAGAAATTGCATTGCAGGTAAAACCTTGAATTTTTCAAACTGAACCCATCAATTTTTCAGTATCAATCATCACAAAACATAGATTCTTGCTACACCACACGGTTTTTGTTTTGTTTTGTTTTTTTTTTCATTTTCTCCCCCACCCCCCAAATTTAGCAATTGAATTTTATTCACTTTTTCATTACCAGGGCCCTGTAATAAGAAATTTTCTGTCGCAAATTCGACGTTTTTTCATGCAGCGTTCCAAAACTTTCTCTTCTTAAGAAGTTCCTTCTTAAGTGTGAGAAGGTAAAAAACTTTGGAAGCTATATCACATACTTTCTCACATTACTTCTAACTGCTCTGCTCTATTATACTACTACATAAACCTGCAGAAGTGTTTTCAACCAGCAAACAATATTTTTCACATTGAGACAAACTCAGACCCTCCAAATTGACTCCCGGTCAGCCATACCACTATGCTACAGAAATGCCGTGAGGTCTGAACTCAGGCCAATGTATTTATTTATAATTATAAATATTAATAAGTGTTAATAACATAACAGAGTAATATTAAAAACAATATAATGAAAAAAAATGAAAGACAAATAAATCAAGAATATTCAAAGTATGCCAAGCCACATATGTGACCAAAATGAATAATTACAATTCACATTTAATTAAAAAGATTTACTATGATACAATACAATACTTTCTCAAATAGACACGCAGAATTCAGAAAGTATAAAATAAAACAAAAAAATATAAAACACAGAGTTTGAAAATACAGAGTGTTAGCAGAAATTGGGACTAGCACAATATTTTTTTACTGTCCCTTCATACAAATGGCGAGAAACTTTGAAGAAAAAATGTGAAAGTTTTTGAGAAAAATTGTTTTAAAAATTATAAATTGTACATGATCTTATTTCAAGATGTTTTGAAATAACATATTTCATTAGGGAAAAAAATCTATCTTCAATATTGAAATTGTAGGAGGCCACCCACAAAATACCACCTTTGCAATTTTCAAAAATTAGTGATTTCAACAAACATGACACCTGCACCATTCTCTTAAAGAGTTCCTTTCACTATCTGAGAACGAAGTTTAATTAAAAAGACTGGAGCCAATTTTAGCGAAAATTTTGGTAGTGTTTCTGAGGTCAGGTAAATGATGTCAATTTACCTAATATAGATTTCTATTATTGTACTATTAATAATACCAGTAAACCTTCATTAAATCAAATTCCAAGGGACCAAAATTATCAGAGATGGTGTTGTAAAAATTCGTGTTTAGTGGCTATTATATTCGTATTAACATAATTCCTTGCTGGGACCAAAGTTTTGTTGAGTTATGGTGACATTCATGTTAAGCAAAGTGCTAATAAGGGTTTACTGTATTACAATTAACAATAATTATCCCCATAACTCATCTTAGTTACTGACTCATTAGTTTTCACATGTTTGAATTCGATTTATTTTGTACGCCATATTTTTTTTCTCTATTAACAGTTGACTTGCAATGAATAGATGGTTCTTTGTTTGTGTTGCTAAGGTTGTTCAATTTCTTTATTGTTCAGAACCTCCTTAAACCCTGTTAGGATGCAACGCTGAAGGTTTCGGTAAGTGCACTTGTTCTTACTTCTACGTTAAAAAATGTAACATCCTTAGCATAAGGTAAATTACCATAATTTTCCTGGCATTCCACCAAACGAAACTCTTTTCTGGTAATCATATTTACTGACAGTGTGAATATGCATCTCGCATTGAATAGTAAACCCATAATGAGGTTGCTTTATGTGCCCGTGACATTGTAAAACAAATATTTAAAAAAGGTTTGTCTTTTTAAAAGGATATGTGTAAATTAACTTACGAAGTTCTTAAAATAAGCAAACATTACTACTTCTGTAAACACTTACACATACTTTTGTTTTTACCACACTTTAAATTCCTTTTATGTCTATTCATTTCGTACTTTTGATTTTTCTGGGAGCTAATCCTGTGTGGTTTCTGCAGCTGTGTCTAATATTTCTTGAGTTTTAGAAGAATTACTCGCATCCTTTCTTCACGAACCATGGGATATGAATATTGTTTAAATAGATACTATATTGCATGCAACAACAATATTATACTTACATGCCACAGCAATAGAATTCATTTGTTTACTATTGAGGTAATTTCATAAATTTTCTCAAAAAAAATTGTGAGATTTTATGGTGACCAATAAAATGCTGAAAATACCACGAAATGTTCGTGTTATTACTGCCTTGCTCTTGGCTCTCCTATGGTCGACCTCAATTTTTAACATTCGGCTCTGCAGTAATAACGCTCATCATTAGATCCTGGAAGTTTGGCAAAATGCCTTTTTATTATTGTTATGATTTTATGACTTAACAAGAGGAATCGCTTAATTGCATTCTTGGAGTTGTTTTAGTGGATTTTTATTTCGACTTTTCTTTGTGCATATTTTTTCCAGGGTCAGGTAGTGTTAAAAATCTAAAAGGGAAAGGAAGATGATACCAGTCAAGATTTTTGATATATTTCATTGATGCTTGCAGACTTGTTCACTCACGAGAAATCTTATCTTATGTTTGTGTCAGATCCCCTCTGATCCCTTTTGAAATCAGTGCTGTCTGTTCTTGATATCTCCGTTCTTTCTTGTTCTCTCTTCCCTTCTGTGAATTACGCAAGTGCAAAGAACGAAATTTACAACTCCATTTTCACTGATACCATTTCGAGGTTCAATAGAGAGTCCACAATAGCATTTTGTAGAGACAGTGTCACAAGTAAAATAAATTCGTAATCATACCAGATGGTCATATGCAATGAATGTTACAAAGAAAAGGTAGTTTCCTTCCATGTAAGTGCTAATGTACATTTAAGAGTTAGAATAAAAAGGTGAATCGTTTTAATTATTTATCCTTTCAACTAATTACTTTTAAATTGTGATTTTTGAACGTTTCCTGTGCTTTTACCCCCTACTTTAACCAGAAGAAATGTCTTTTTTGCATGCCTGTCTTAGTAAAACTAAATGCCTTTTGCCTGCCTATTTTAGGTAAAATAAATGCCTGAACTTCCGGGCTCTAATCATATTACTCTAATCATTACTAGGTATGTTAATAGCTATAACATAAAGACGTGTACACGTGCACTTAACAAGCCTGTAGGGTTGCATTTTTACAAGGCTTAAAGACGCATGTGACTGATAAAAGAAATAGAATTTAAAATATTGTTAATCAAGTACTTCAATTTATTATTAATAACAGTTTATTAATGAAGGGACAGGTTTTAATGAAATGTCGTTTTTCCCCCTTTCTTTTCACAATGACATTCAGTATAGAAATTAATTTAAAAGACAAAAGGAAACGACCCATTTTTATATGGCACTTTTTTTTCTCCATTTTTCAACAATTTCGACTAATAAGCCTTTTTTTAGCTTTTTCTGTAATTTTTAATGCTTTTTTGGGGGGGTGCTAATTTCACAGATTTTAATATAATTTTCATGGTACTTGTTTCAAATAATACTTACAAGATGCAACAAATGTTCCCCACAGAATTCCTGAGTAACTTATTTGATTTCTTCGCAGTTGTATGTAATCGAAGGTTCCTGAGACACCTATCAGCTCCATTGTCTGCTTAGCCAATTTCGGAATAACTAAAGACAGAGGTTTCCTGATAAAGAACAGTCCAAACCAAAAGTTACTTTTTTTTTACCGAACTTATTTTGATGACATTTTTGTGTCAATTTTCTTTGCTGTTAGGGCATTTTTAAAACAATTTAAGATAATTTTATTGATCATTTTTGGCAATGTTTTAGTCATCAAAATCCACCCCCTAACAATAAAAATTAATACTATTCCCAAGACATTTGTTACCCCACTTTTTCAAACAAAATGTAATATCTCCTTTCAATGTTAGAGAAATAGAAAACTTGGACAGAAGACTGAGGTATCACCTTTTCTCTAATAACCAATAAAATAGAAGAAAAATAGGGAAAGTTTAGGTGTAGTTTTAATTTTTGGGTTTTGTACGTGTTTTTTTTTCTTTTTTCCTATCAGATTTACCAACACGAATTTCACCTGGAAACATACTTTTCAAGCAAGAAAAAAAAAAAAAAGAAAAAAAAAAAAAAAAAAAAAAAAAAAAAAAAAGACATTATCCATACTGCAAAATAACTTTTGGGGTATTTATTTTTCTAAATGATATGATAAATAAACTGCCAATTTTCTATATCTAATGACTCGAACTGGTTTTTGTTTGCAGAACTATGTTTCCAGACATACAGTAAAACCCCGGCTTTTACGTTCCCGCAAATTAGCAAAGTTTTCCTTGAGCATTTACAACATTTCTTGTCGGTCCCATCAGTTTTCGTATATTCATAATGTTATAAATACTCCCCATTTACGTTAGTATAATTTCAGTTTTCCCGCAATATACAACAGTTTGCTTGCCACAACACAAGCCGTTTTTCCGATTTCCGGTCTCGCAAGGAGCGCGATTTTTTCACGTCGCGTCGTTCTGGGTGGCGTCGGTCTGAGGGAGACTTAGGCCATTCAGTATCAGTACTGCGTTCTTTGTGGCTTGTGATAGTGCGAAAGTGATAGTGATTTTAAGTAAATTGCGGGGTGGAATTGTGCGAAAACTTCGAGCTGTAGAAGTGGAGTACAATGGAGAAGAAAGATAGAAGAAATTTTTCTATTGAACAGAAAATGGAGATTTTGAAGAAAGTGGTCGCTTTTCCAGGACCACGTGTTGTGTTGGCGAAGCAGTTGGAAATTTCTATTTCAACTCTAAATACAATCGTGAAGTGTCGAAAAATAATCGAACAGAGTGCAAAGGAGTGCGGACAACAATCTAAAAAGAGAAAGTACGTGAAATACTCAAAATATGAGAAACTGGAAGAGATATTAAAAAACTGGTTCGAGACAACAAGGGCATCCAATATACCAATTAATGGTACAATTTTGAGGGAAAAGGCTAAAAACGTGGCAGATATGTTAGGAATAGACGATTTTGTTGTATCCAATGGTTGGATTGATCGTTTTAAGAAACGGTACAATGTATATAGGGCAATTTGTGGAGAATCGAATAGTGTTGATAAAAATATTGTTTCTTCCTGGAAAGACTCCAGCCTTCATGAATTAATTAGTGAATATGATGCAAGAGATATTTTCAATATCGATGAAACCGGGTTATTTTAATCTTCTGCGGAATAAAACGTTTGCGATGAAAAATGAACCATGCCATGGGGGCAAACATAGTAAAGTTCGCCTCATGGTAATGTTGGGGACAAACGCAAATGGAACGGAAACCTTGCGTCCGTTTGTTATTGGCAAAGCAAAAAAAGCCACGTTGCTTTAAAAACATAAGAACATTGCCAACATCGTACGCCTTAAACAAAAAAGCATGGATGACTTCAGAGTTATTTACTCAGCAAGTTCATGCTCTTGATGCTAAAATGGGAGCACAAAATAGAAAAACCCTTCTATTTATAGATCAATGCCCAGCACATCCCAAAACGTTGAATTTAAAAAACATAAGAATGGAGTTTTTCCCAGCCAAATGCACAAGTGTATTGCAGCCTTTGGATTTGGGCATCATTAATAATTTCAAAGTGCACTATCGTAGAAATTTAGTCCAGAAATATTTAAGGCACATTGAATGTGGTAAGGATGCAGCAGAAATGAAGATTTCGATATTAGATGCCTTGCATTTTATTGCAAAATCACGGAGGGAAGTAAAGCAGTCTACTATTGCCAACTGTTTTAAGAAAGCTGGCTTCCTGGCAGATACAGAAGAGGCCGTGTAAGATGCTTCTGATTTTGAGTGTGAGGGCTGGACAATTATTAAGTCTCAAACTTCATTTGAAGATTTAGTATCTGTGGACAATGATGTTCGTACTGCTGATGAACAATCATCATTAGAAGATATTGTTCAAGATTATCTTCAAAATAATGCTGTTGGTGAAGATGCTGATGGAAGTGAAGATGACAGGGATGATGATGATCAAACTCCTCCCACGAGTGCACAAGCATTTGCAGCCCTAGAAACAAAAAAAATACCTCTCTGCTGCAGATGGTGGTGATACTACTTTTGATAAAGTGTATGAACTAGAGTCTCAAATTCAATCAGTCCAAGCTAAAAGAAGAAAACAAACCAAAATATCTGATTTCTTTTTGTTTTTATAATCTTATTTGTGTATAATACTGAATATTATAATTCTTATTGGTTTTTTAGTATTTAAATACAATTTATTTATAGTTTTGAAGAGAAAAAATCATTTCCCCTTATTTACATTTCCCGCAATTTACACCATTTTTCCTATGGTCCCATGAAAAGTGTAAAAGAGGGGTTTTACTGTATATATATATATATATATATATATATATATATATATATATATATATATATATATATATATATATATATTTGTAACGTCACAGCCTCCTCAAATAAAAACGAGTAGATACGATTTCGATCAAAAGATTAAAATATTGAAAATGTTAAGTGCGTCGAAGCTGCCAGAACCCTTCCGCCGCTCCCCACGTCCGCCACCTCTTAAGGCCCATTCACAATGCAAACATAAGCATAAGCATGGCGTTAACGTAAAAGTTAGGACTACGTCTACAAGTGGACCCATTCACAATGCGTTCGCATAAGCATAACACGTAAGACGTTAACTTAAGAGCTTGCAAGCTTCAAGCTTCTGTGCTATGCTTATGTCAGACATAAGGAATGAGCCAATCACAGTTCGTTAACTCAAAATCGAGTATCGAAGTCGATCGTGTCGATTCGTGTGCTGCATCTCATAGCCAATAGAAACTCTTATTTTGCCTGTGTTTATGTTCGGCATTGTGAATACGCCAACTCTTCGCTTGTGTTAATGTCTATGTCTATGTGTTATGCTTATGTTTGTGATTGCATTGTGAATGGGCCTTAAGACTTCATTTTCTTGTTCTTTTGGTCGTGTTTGTGGTTGATGGTAGCTGCATTTTGCTCGGCCGCTTGCGCATGTGCGATCTGTAATTGTCCCTGGAGCACATAATCATATGGAGGTGATCCCGTGTAACACGGGGAAGTGGGGGTAAGAATAGCTCCCGTGTCATAGACAACTCTCGGCCGTAAACCAAGAACGCCGGCGAAAAGCCCATCATCTGGTGTCAGCTATTCCTTCTCGTAAACAGACCGTACGGAATGGTCCCGTACGGTCTGTTTACGTTAGGAAGTCATCGAAAGAAAATTATATTGACAAGAACAGTAACTCCCTCTTAAATTGTTTAAAAGTAAAATATGCTTGCCATGTAAAACATACATTCAAGTAAATTTAATAGTAAACTTTGCTTGTTTTAGTTTCATAACAAATATGCTCTAGAAATATTCATGTATACTTTTATCTTTTAAATAAGTGTTAATAAATTATAAATTCCAGATTCACAGAACGAATTATATTATTATTATTATTATTATTATTATTATTATTATTATTATTATTATTATTATTATTATTTTCTTTTTTTTCTTTTTTTTTTTGAGGCGGGGGAAATCCTTTATGGAGACCGCTGAAGCCGGTACTGTCGGACTCCCAGACTTGGTCTACCGACTAAAACCCCCTCCGCTCGCCTTTGCCCGTATAGGACCACGTGTGGAACCGTCTGGCGAGACATTACGTCGCACGTGGGTGTGGGTGTGAGCAAGTGCTCTATCCGCTGTCAATCATGGCCTTCTGTTTGAGGATGTGCTTTATGAAATCTCCAATTGTGTTCCAGTTTTCCGGAGATTGCAGCATAGTTTCGATTGTATTTGCAGGTGTCATTTCCACTCGCAGTTTTTCATAGCATACAGATCTGACTTCCTCCCAGGCTTTGCAATTATATATAGAGTGCAAAGCATCATCATCTTCTTTGTGGCATTCAGAACATGTCGGGCTTTCAGCAATTTTGAATCTATAGAGGTACTTTTTGAAGCATCCATGTCCCGTAAGGGCTTGCGTCAAATAGTAATCCACTGCACCGTGTTTTCTACTTATCCATTCTTTGATGTTGGGGATAAGACTATAAGTCCATCTGCCTTTTTCCTCCAAGTCCCATCGGCATTGCCATCTGTACACAAGATCGCTTCGCAGCTCCGCTTTGATTTCGTTGACCTGTTTTGTTGTCAGTAGGCGCATTTGTTGTTTAGCCGCTTTCAGCCTTAGGTACATTGCTTTCCTTTCTTGAGCCAAAAGGTCGATAGGGGGTGTACTGGCCAGAACTAAGGCTGCATTGTCCGATACAGTACGATATCCCGCAATTATCCTCAGTGCCATCCTTCTCTGAACCTGGGAAAATTTCCGTCTTATGGACTCTTTGTTTAGAGCATCAGCCCACACTGGGGCAGCATACAACATTCTCGAGTGAACTGCGCTAGATATCAATCTTCGTTTACTTTCACTGGGTCCTCTTGTATTCAGCATAAGTCTGGAGAGGTTCGCACCAGTCTTTGCTGCTTTGTCAGCCATTTTTATGATATGGGGTCCAAAGCTTAATCTCGAGTCAATTTCGACTCCGAGATACGTTATTTGCCGATTCCATCTAATAATCTCGTCTCCCAGACGGATCACCGGGGGTCGAAATGCTCTCCGATTGGTAACCAGTACGGCTTCTGTTTTTGCTACCGCCATCTGGAGATTTCTTATATCCAGCCATCTTTTTACCCTGCGAAGAGTTTCATTGGTTTTCATCGCCAGTAGCTCCACGTTGTCACTATGGCACACTATGAGTGTATCGTCAGCATAACCAATAAGTTGAGAGTACTTCGGAAGCTCGATGTTCAGAAGATCGTCGTATAGCACATTCCACAGAAAGGGGCCCAGTCGAGATCCTTGAGGGACACCACAAGTCATTTCTTCCTCTATCCTATATCCATTTGTGTAAATAATTTTCCTCTCGCTGAGGTAGTCCTCCAGGATCTTCACGAGGTACTCAGGGACCTTCTTGGCTACCAGCGCTTGTATTATGTCTTTCCATCTGGCGGAGTTGAATGCGTTTTTTATGTCAATCGCCACCAGTGCGCAAAAACCTCTCTTACTTTTGGCTGTTTCGGCATACTGAACTGCTTCTGTAATAGCGTCTATTGTTGAGAGACCCTTTCTAAAACCAAATTGCCTCGTTGAGAAGTTAAATCCTGCAATCATGTGTTTCTCTAATCGTAGGAGGAGCAAACCCTCAAGTAATTTACTCATCGTATCCAGCAGGCACAAAGGTCTGAACGATGACGTCAGCTCAATTGGCTTGTTTCCTTTCCTAATGAGAATTAGCTTCTGCTCTTTCCAATCCTTAACGAATTTCCCCAGTTTAAGGCAATGGTTAAAGGTATCCAGGAGGCATTCGGGATATACTGAAACCACTATGCTAAGGATCACGTTAGGGATCCCGTCCGGCCCTGGAGCTGTTTCCATCTTGGTCTTTGTCATTGTTTGCACCAATTCATCCTTTGTGAAGTAATTAACTTCGTCGAAGTGGTAGTCAGTGGGTCTATTCCTTACCCAGCGTTCTCTGTAAGGAAAAAGATATCTGATGATTATCTTCACCCACTCGAGGTCTTCCAGTCCCGCACTATTGGATGGTTTAAATTTCCCCATAACTATTTTATATGCTTTCCCCCAGGGGTCATTCTCCACCTCATTTACTAAGTCCTTCCAGCATTTGGTTTTACTTCTTTTGATTTCGGACTTAAGACATTTACGGCACTTCCTATAGTTTTCCCTTAGTCTTATGTCTGTTTTGGCTCTTGTAGCGAGTCTACGAGCTTTAACACAGTCATTACGGAGTTCTGCAATATCCGCAGTCCACCAGTACACATGGTTTTTTCCCCTTGGGCCCCTGCGTCTAGGCATTGAGACTTCACACGTGCCTTTAACGATTTTCCGCGTTTCCTTTACCGCCTCGTCGAGGGTCGCGGTCACAGCTTTTTTCCCCCATCCCATATTCTTCAGCAGTTTAACTTCATCAAGGAATGTTGTGGCCTTTTCTTCGTTTAGTTTTTTGGTATTCCACGATGGTCCGACGTTTGGCTGTATCTCTCTTCCAGCTCTGTTGCCTGTGGGTGAAGTGAAGAATTCTATATAGCGATGATCGCTAAGCGTCTCTAAATCAAGAACTTGCCAGTCCTGGGCATTCCTGGCTATCTTTGAGGTTCCTAATGTCAGGTCGATTATAGAAGATACAGCACCTCTCTGAAAGGTGCACGAAGTCCCTGTATTTAAAACCACCAGGTCTTTTCTTGCCATGAATTCGCAGACGATCTCACCTCTACGGTCAGATCTCCTTTCACCCCATT
>BLKR01007090.1:0-44145 GCA_011170035.1 Teleogryllus occipitalis | reverse complement strand
CACACACACAGAGAGGGGGAAATGCACACACACAGAGAGAGGGAAATGCACCCACACAGAGAGAGGGAAATGCACCCACACAGAGAGAGGGAAATGCAGCCACACAGAGAGGGAAATGCACACACACACACACACAGAGAGGGAAATGCACACACACACAGAGAGGGAAATGCACACACACACAGAGAGGGAAATGCACACACACACAGAGAGGGAAATGCACACACACACAGAGAGGGAAATGCACACACACACAGAGAGGGAAATGCACACACACACAGAGAGGGAAATGCACACACACAGAGAGAGGGAAATGCACACACACACAGAGAGGGAAATGCACACACACACAGAGAGGGAAATGCACACACACACAGAGAGGGAAATGCACACACACACAGAGAGGGAAATGCACACACACACAGAGAGGGAAATGCACACACACACAGAGAGGGAAATGCACACACACACAGAGAGGGAAATGCACACACACACACAGAGAGGGAAATGCTCACACACAGAGGGATGCACACAGTGATGCCCACAGATAAAAATACTGGGGGACGGGCGAGATGCACACAGAGAGGGACACGGGCGAGACGCACACAGAAAGGGAGACGGGCGAGATGCACACAGAAAGGGAAACGGGCGAGATGCACACAGAAAGGGAAACGGGCGAGATGCACACAGAAAGGGAAACGGGCGAGATGCACACAGAAAGGGAAACGGGCGAGATGCACACAGAAAGGGAAACGGGCGAGATGCACACAGAAAGGGAAACGGGCGAGATGCACACAGAAAGGGAAACGGGCGAGATGCACACAGAAAGGGAAACGGGCGAGATGCACACAGAAAGGGAAACGGGCGAGATGCACACAGAAAGGGAAACGGGCGAGATGCACACAGAAAGGGAAACGGGCGAGATGCACACAGAAAGGGAAACGGGCGAGATGCACACAGAAAGGGAAACGGGCGAGATGCACACAGAGGGAAACGGGCGAGATGCACACAGAGGGAAACGGGCGAGATGCACACAGAAAGGGAAACGGGCGAGATGCACACAGAAAGGGAAACGGGCGAGATGCACACAGAAAGGGAAACGGGCGAGATGCACACAGAGGGAAGACGGCGAGATGAACACGGGGTGACAGAATCGTCACCGTCGTCACCGATCGTCATCGTCAAGAACCTTTCGTACAGTGTTTCCCAGGGAGTCTTCTACGGTTGCTGACAAATTTGGGACATTGCAAGATCACATGTTCCTCAAAAAGAAGTATCCTACATCAGTCACACATTGAACGGGATTCACCTCGAATGAGGGAACCGTGAGGAATGGGTTTCCGATGCGAAGACGGGTTATAATGATTTCCTCACGTGCGAAATTTCGGAATGATGAATGCCAGTGATTAAAAGAAGCCTTAACTAAGTTTAAATGTGGTATTGTGTATCACTGTTTGCCACGCTCTAACGATCGTTTCAAGAAAACCTAACATCGCACGATGCTACAGAATAAAGGCAACAGGGGTCTTATGCGTCACCAATGTGTCGCCTGGTTTGTCAGTTCCTTATACTCGTAATTCCCATATGGCCTGGGACCCAAATCAGTACTAGATCTTAGTAGCGAAATAGACTATGAATCATGTTATGAACGTATTTCGTCTGGTGGTCTGAGGAACTAGAGAAGGTTGAAGAGAGCTTAGAGAACAGAATGTAACTGCTCAGCGCAAAGTCGCTGATTGGATGTATTCTAGATCTTCAAGAATTTCATACATTTCAGCATTGAAGATACTGCACTGAGAACATAGCCGATGTGATCTGGTGACCTTGATGGAATAAAAACATGGAACTGCGTTATTGAACGATAAATCTGTATTTACGAATAGTTGTGGATGGGCTGCTGTTATTTTATGAAAATGCATCTGGTAAACAAGGGAACTAGTCGTGTGTTTGGGAAGATTGAAAAGTGAGGTCAATTTTTGGGTGGTGGCGTTTCCAATGTGGAATGGAATAACTTGGAGGTTTCACAGCGGTAGGAAGACCAACTTGCAGGTCACGAAAAATATTTCGCAATCGAATATCTAGAAGCTGAGCTAGCGATGTGCGAAGAATATATTTAGTCTCATATTCAAGATGAATAATTATTTGGCGTCAACGATGGTTAGAGAGGTCTGACGCTTTGGCACTATGAGACGCTAATAGATTATCTCGCCTTCTTGTTAAGGATAGCTTCCCAGCCCCGGCTAGAAGGCACTCAATTCGATCAACGTGACTGGTGCCCAACGGAATGAGTATTTATAATAAGAAAATACATTTTCATGTCACATAACCTGAGGTGTCGTGATTTCAATTAATCGGAATCCTTTATTTAAGCATTAGCAAATTAAACATAACAATTGAAATACTATAAAGTCAGAATAGTAATAGTTTAGTAATAGTAGGATTTCCGCTAGGAGAAATTGAAAAAATTTATTTAATTGGATGAGATAACTTTTACATTACGTTTTAGGATAGCGCCTCACCTGTGTCTCAATGTCCTGGTTAATGGACTGTAATGGGACAGTCGCCCACGTATGGCATCGCAAACCATAAATATAAATTGTATTTTCAAACGCATATTGAAATGCGTAGTGAATGCGCTTGTCGAAGGGCAGCAGGAAAGGAGACATTTTCTCGTTACCTGCGCGCTGCCGATGCGGGCGAGGAGGCTAGTCTTTGTTAACTAGCCCACCCGGGGGCACGCCCGTGACGTCATTGGAATTTCCGGCCGCTGCCGACCAGCGCCGGCGATTTCGGCGAAATTCTGACGTCGAACAAGGGAATTCTGACGAATTCCCTTGAAGACGCTACTTCATAGCGTCAACCGCCACGCCGATACAGCCACGATTGGCCATCCCGTGTCGCGTGATGCCGCAGGCCAATAGGCGTGAACATCGCATGGGCGCGATCACGTGACCCTATGGTGCCGCCGAGCTGCGAAGAAAGATAACTGGGGTTCTTCTGATTCGAACTGCGGAGGAGAGCGGACGCCTGGCTGAGGGGAACAGCGAGCGAGGGCGTAGGTGTTCTCCCGGAAGACGCGAGTCTTAGCTTTTTTTTGGCTTCGGCCACGTACGTGCGAGTACACGCATAGTAGAACGGCCTCGGGTGTACACGTTGGGCTCTGCCGGCCTGAGCTTCGTTAATTACGATCGGCAATAGGAAGTAGGGACCGGCGATATTTACGTGCCGTCGACCGCCAGAGGCCAGGGCGCGACGAGGCGGCCACGCCATGCATCGCGAGCGGCCCCGCCTGTTGCGATCAGCTCCGGAAGTAGGCGAACCCGAGGGCAAGAGCCGCCGTTCCTGGCGCAGAGGCGCGCCTGGACATTTTCCTGTGCCGCGGGCGCCGATCACGCCGCCACCGCCGCAGCCATCGACCCCGAGCGCCGCTTTTCACGCGCTCAGCTACTGAGTGGCCATCGGCTGATCCAGGCTATTCATCGCCGCTGGGTCGGGCAAGCGCCCGGGCCATCGCCACGGCTGCGCGGGCAGCTGCTACCTGGGAAGGATACGAGGGAGCAACCGCTCGTGACCCACGCCAGCGCCGGCACGACGAACTCCGTGCCCTGCGGGGGACCTGCTGTGACGGGAGATGGGCGAACGACCCGTCGAAACGCCAACCATGTAAAATAGTTGTCAGTTAGTCTGTAAGTCAGTTTTTTTTGTGACCGGCTTCACCGTGATTTTGCCTAAATATCTCTTGTGAATTAAATTTAAGCTAAATGAGGAAAATCTTTCATTCCAAGTAGCATGCCAATGCCCACGCCACGCATGTTTCCGCTAGAAATTTCAGCGTTTTCAGCGGGGGTAGCCGGGCAAAGCTTTAACCTGCAACTGGCGCCGGGAAACAGATAAGTCGAGGTTAACCCTGGGAGCACCTCCACTTGGGGCTGTTACGAAAGTGGGGGTGTTACAGGACAAATAGCAATTTAAGTAATAAAGCTCGTGAGACAGCACTGTGCGTCCACCCGCCGAGAATCGAAGGCATTTCTAAACTAGAAGCTATGTTGATTCATCAATTTTGCATGAATGACACTAAATATTAAGAGCTTAAATACAAAAACCACTCGCCATATGATTTCATTGTTGTGTCATAATTGAAACATGCGATATAAAAGCATTACACTCATCTCAAACCTTAAATAAAGTCACAACTCACACTACATAACCTGTTAAAATGTCAAAATTCTTTCGAGCTGGCGTAATTAATTCATATGGCATAATTATTTATGAAATTTATGAAGAGCAGTGAATAACACGAAACAATTAATCTTGATCTGTTTAATTGTAGCGGAATAATTTACATGTTTAACAAGCCCATCTTTCTCACCTTGCATAAACGCAATCTTCTCGAAGCATGAATCCTTGATAGAGGCCTGGTTGCGAACCGTCATAACATCACCCCGTTGTCATTAAGAGTCCTGCTCATAAATGTAATAAAAGCTACCTGAAAAAATATATTCATTACTGATTAAATAAATAAGCAGTATTGGAACATTTTCACTGCAGTACTATTTCATGCTCAACTAATTGTATTACTACCTGTTGGACTATTAATTCATCTAATTAAATTATCTTGCATCGCCAACTTCTCAACGTACGCGCTCATTTTAAGTATGGATGGGTTCTCAATTTTCGCACGCTGCATAGAATTCAAAGTTTCTGAAAAATGTCCAATAAATTATCGTACTTATTGGAATGTAGCGACATAATACGTTTTGAGTAAAAGCATACTGCACTCACGTTCTATTAATAAATACTTGCATGAATTACGAGTTGGACATGTACATGCAAAGATGTCGCAATGAACCTGAACTTAAATTTCAGCTCTCATTCGTTCCATTAAATGAAAATCTATTAAATAAACAAATATTACTGAACGATAGAATTGTGAGATTTCAATGAAAATTCAGTACTTACCATCATTAATATCACCAGTAATCCGACTGTATTACAAAATTTATTTACTCACTGATAAAAGTACCGTAAGTACCATCACTGAATTTCCAACATTGCCGCACATTCTCGGAATTAAATATGAGTTGAGGTGGTACTTCAATCCTTACTTGATATACAATCTACCTAAAAATTAGAGAACAAATCCTTATTAGTCATTAAATTCTGACATGTGAGCAAATGCATATTGTCCTTATATTTTATTGGCAAAGGACCAAGAAGCAAATAGTTTGCAACGCAGACACTCCTGTTGCGAATAAGATTTGTCATGGAGTGAGCTTTGCCAATTTTATTTTTCAATTTTTAATAATCTTTGAAAAAACCAATTGAATTTTCGTGATAATTCCATTACTTTTCTAAGTAAATGAATTTTGTATATAGATGTAATTAGTTAAATACCCATCGCTGAATTCTCGATGCGACAATCCATGTTGAGACTTTTGTACGCATCTGGAATGGAATGGATCCTACGGTTTGCGAACATTTCGGAGCAGGCTACCTAAAAAACAAACAGGCACTTATTATCGAGACGATGTAAAAAAGAATATTGCAACGCTTTTAACAAGTCAAGTACTTAATATGATTAACAGTACTTAATATGATGGATAATTCAAGTTATATTATTTGTTATAATATAAATATATTTATTAAGTAATAAAAATATCGAGAATACCATTGCTGAATTCCTGTCATTGCCGTACGCTCCACGTTAAAGAGGCAAATGTATCTCCAGCTCTCATACGAAGTACAAGTTACCTAAAAAATACCAAACATTTATTGAATGGTTTTATGAACGGTAAATTCAAGTTCCCTTGCTGTTTTGTTGATAATTAAACCAGGGGGTAGGTTCTGAGTTTGTAACGCAGCTGTCCATGCTTCGAGTCAGTCAGTGCACGTGGAATGATCTGGTTCATTCGGCATTTAATACCACCACCTACGAAGTAATAAATCATAATGAAACGCGCAGTACTTACAAAAGTCGATGAGAAAATAAGTACCTCGAAAACTAAACATTTCTATTATTTCAAATACTAAACAAACCTAATTATTACATCATAAAACAATCTTGCAAAATATATTAAAGACGAAAATCTTAGTGTTTTTGAAAAATAAACAATCCTGAAAATCCTGGCATTACTTATTGCTATTAAGTTGAAAAAATACTTACGCTGTGATGTATCAACCGAGGTACGGCTGATCGCAAAAGCTTTGTGCGCGGTCAGGGAGTCCCCGTGTGCAACACCATATTGTCAAACGCCCTGGGAATTCCTGTGCTCGCATCACACTTCGTGAAATCATTTCAAAACCAGGTAAGCCTGAGAACCCCTTACATTTCCCTGGCCTAGCAACCCTGAAAAATAAACCCGACTCGAGCTCGTATCGAATCCACGAGTGGGATTGCCTCTGCTGACGGGGCTGTCCGGACAAGAGACGATCGCCACCGTGGTCGCTCAGGGGCCGCAGACAGGTAGGTTGTCGAAGAGCGACGACCACCGGATCCAGAAACCAGAAAGCAGCGGTTGTAATTGGCGATTGAACTGGGCCCAGAAGTTGGCAGTTGCACTATCATGTTATGGCATTGCATGTTGTCTGAAAATAATATACATGAAAAATAAAAAATGTTTATTCCAAGTATTTTGTAGATTTATCATATGCATGGTGAAAATACAAGCTGCGTAAAAACAATTTACCACCTGATTGCAAAGCCATACGTTACGTGGAACACGAGGAACCTGAAACAAACCAAATATCAGAAAATTTTAAAGGCGTAAGGTGACAACTATTACAAAATTATTTAAACGTTTAATTTTATTAGCATTACACATTAAAATTACATAAAAGATAAGTTGTCTGAAAATAAAACTCTTACCTCTGCGATTTCAATGGAAATGCATACTAGTCCAAAAGTATGGTATGTTCTTTTCATTAATCAAGTACCATCAGTTCTCGACACGATTGCTACACGGATTTTTAAAAGCATTACGATTGGGAGATTTCTTTCATACGTTACTGGTAGTGCAACAAACATGAGAACTCTCACTTGTTATGGAGATTTGGGTTAGTGACATGATAAACAAGGACTATATAAGATTAGACTGGGCGCCTTGTGGCGGAGTCCATATCCACTGGCGTGGGACTGACCAGTACCTGCCGGCTTAAGCGATCCGACTATCAATCTTCATTCAATCAGAATTAATTCCGGGAGGTGGATCAATCGGACCGACACCCTCAAAGTAATTAAAAGGGTCAGTGAACGCGGATGAGGTAGCGAGTGAGTGACGTCAGTCGGGTTCATCAGTATGAGTGATCGCCGACGGCTGCTGATTTACCGGGAGTACGAGATTTCTGATGAGTGCGGGACCACTTCAACCATGCTCCGCCGAAACATCCTACTGAAATTGACCGGTAAAGGCCCGCGGGCGTACAATTCCACCGAAGTGAGGTAATCTGATCGTCATTATTTATGAGCATTTGTCCATTTCCATTTCATTTAAATAACAGTTTTGGAGTACAAAATTTTAAGAAATTGGAAATTACAAAGTATATTTAAGAACTATATTTGTCAATAAACGTGTTCCCGCCTCTTAAGACGGGTTACATCTTATAAAATTGCATTTCTGACTATTATTTAAGTAGTTAGTAGACGTAATGCGTCACTTCGACCCAGAGCACCAAAAACCCTGAGGTTCTCAATGCCAGAGCAGGATGGCAAACAAAATGCACGCTTGGCGCCTATTAAACAAATTTAGCGTGTGTGCCCTATCGTTCATCCATTACCGGTGCACCCTGCGTGTGAAGGTAAACCCTTTATTGTAGTGGCTACTGACCGGGTCATCACATAGTTATGTGAAACGTTAAACGCAAACTACTTGAAAACCAAATAAATTCAATTAGAGCAGTAGCGATATACCTAACATAGAAAAGATCCTTGTGTATAGTCAGTCAATGAACCTGCACTCTCAGGGTTCCTCAGCTTTAATTTGTTTAATTAGGTGAACTAAGAAAAATTATATCTGGAATTTTAAAGATGATTTTATACTATAGCATGATATATACATTTAGCACTAATAATAATAATTATTTTCAATAATAAGAAATCACAAAATGGCTAGTCAAATGTAAAACATATGTAGATATCTCCATAGATTATTGAAAACACTTGTTTTACACTATAAAAAGATTATGCAGAACCCCAAGCGAAAGCGGCGCAAACAACAAGGCCCCAAGCGAAAGCGGCGCAAACAACAAGGCCCCAAGCGAAAGCGGTGCAAACAACAAGGCCCCAAGCGAAAGCGGCGCAAACAACAAGGCCCCAAGCGAAAGCGGCGCAAACAACAAGGCCCCAAGCGAAAGCGGCGCAAACAACAAGGCCCCAAGCGAAAGCGGCGCAAACAACAAGGCCCCAAGCGAAAGCGACGCAAACAACAAGGCCCCAAGCGAAAGCGGCGCAAACAACAAGGCCCCAAGCGAAAGCGGCGCAAACAAGGCCCCAAGCGAAAGCGGCGCAAACAACAAGCCCCAAGCGAAAGCGGCAGATATGTTAATAAAAGATGTGGATAAATGTGCCAGTTAAACATATGTATATGGGGAATAACGTGATTAGAAATTTCGTCTTCACTGCGTATTCACGAATCATACGAAAGAGGGGAATTGTTGCATATTAATTTATTGGGTGTTTTCAACAATGAGGTATTTGTTTGTATTGTAAAAGCAAATGTATTCATTCTGGAGTAACTATGTACGAGGCTCTTAACTTGTTTTATTGAATTCCTAACTGGTTGATGAAATAAATGCTCTTTGTTACAATAAAACCTGCTTCTTGCTCAAATGTTATCCTAATCAGTACGAATACGGCAGATGAAGTAAGACTTGTGTGACGAGATTGCCTCCGCCGTCTCTCCAAATTCTACTTTTCTCCTACTTTGTCATCCGCTGCCCTTACTCGCGCCAAGGCCAATTGAGAGTCCCCTTCGAGCGACGTCGAAACGTGCAAGCCCTGTGGTCGCCATTGCTTACAGAAGTTTGTGTTCAAATTATTTCACTTCTGTGAATGTGGATCATACCAGCCAACCCAGGCAGGGCGGTCACAATTCACAGCGCGAATTGGTATGTTTACAATGCCTGGATATACACCCGACTAAAAGCGGCCCGTCCACTTTTCCACTGCACGAGTCTGATATAAATACCACGAAACAAACAGGAATTGAAGACAAACGCTTTAAGAAGCTCAGAAATCACTGGTCTATTTTTTTTAAAAATATATTACCATGAATACTCCATTTATGAATGACCGTTTACGCACTGTGGACCTTAAATGTTCTTTTGAGAGTATCTTCTTTTATAGCTGAAAATAATATTTACGATGTAATGGAAAAACTAGCAAATGAGCAATAACTATTATTAACCCAGGTACAAAATCTGTGGGTGTCAAATGTGAGTGATAAGGACGGCAATCACCTGTAGGATAAAATCATGTTCACACAAATACCAGACAACTGACCGAATAATGAATCGTGTAGTTCTTAAAACCCTAATGACAACAGTATCATCCTGTGAAATATCTTCCGAGTAATATCTGAAAAATAATGTGAACAATTACACTGAAATTACAGTACACGCATGTATTGGGTGCCTCAATAACAAATTATGAAGAAATTAATTTAGTTAATAAATCATGTGGGATTTAAATCAAAATATGTACAATAAAGTCAAGTGAGTGTGTTTATCCTTTGTATTTAAACATGTAATAACAAATTGTGCTGGAAATTAAATCTTCATATTTAAAATACAAGCTGTCAGAGTAAACCAACACAAAATTAAAAAAATTTAAAAATTTAAACATGAATTTGGATTTAATTTCATTCAGAAATAAATTCAAATTCAAACATCAATAAACTCAAATTCATTATACTATTGTAGACCTGTTACACTACAATACAAATGTAAAATGTTAGTTAAAACAAGCAGCATGCTACATGCAACAAAGTTTGTCCGCGTGCACACGAACGCATGCAAAACTGAAAACAATTAAGTGATTGACACTAAAACACAATACACTTAAAGTGCCTTAAAAAGTGATACTCTCAAGGCAGTCACAACATTACACATTTGCAAAGCTGAAATAATGTAACAAGCAATGAACTAAAAAATAAAAGGATAAAATACTCAGCTGAAATGTAATTATATCATGTAAAAATCATTCAATCGACACAAGTGATTGAGCTAAAAGACTTATTTTAAGCTTAATAACTTTTGGCATTAGATGAATAAATGCGAGTTTACCAAGAAGGTGGTTCTAATTTGTAATATTCTGAAATAATCATGCTATGTCACCAAACTGAAATGAATTTTTTCAATAGGCAGTTAAAGTCAATTTGAGCGACTTAAAACCTTAGCTGAAATGCAACCTTAAACATGTGATGGTCATTAAATAAAGATTATTTAACTGAAACTAAGTCGATTAAACATATGAAAATATTCACATGATATACAATGCAAATGCTACTCCGCGTGAATACAATGCAAACATGTACACAGGAAGTAAATATCTTACCATAAGATACCACTTAAGATAATCATAGCCACTTACATTCAGATGCCTCTATGCAAGGGAATAGAGTGATTCATACAAAACAGCAATAGTTATCCAAGACAAAACCGGGTTGATTTGTGCATCCAGGGTAAGCATATCTGAATTTGCACTTCTCACGTTTTGAGAGAACTCTTGAGATATTTGTCAATCCTCCGTTAAACAAAGCAACTCAGTTGAAGTAGTAAACTCTGAAACATGACAAGCGAGTTGAGTACATAACCTAAATGCAAGGCACAACCATTTATAATAATAAATCATTGTATCGATGGTATTGTATCTACCGATTGGATTATTTCCACCACTGAAAAAACGAACCTCCAATTTTGAAAATTGTTCACGCAACATAGATGAAAATAGCTCTCTAAAAGCTAAGCAGCTTCTGAGCAGCGGACAGTGGGAAATCCGTAGTTTGTACTCACTTCACTACTTACCTCAATAGCTTTTTATATTCGAAGGAGCATCCTGTTTTGTCAGCGACATGGTTGCTTTGATGCATCTGAAATAATTCATGATATTCTAGTGGGAGGTAGCTATCGTAGAGGCAGATTCAGAAGATGTGGAACTCATTTAAGTATAATTGAAACTGCATAAATAATTACATAATTTACAATTAATTTAGTATTGATTAATTGGAATGTAAATTACACCAGGAGATTTAATTAGAATCAACTGATTTGCAAACCGCTGTTGGCAACGGATGACTTATGCAAGTTCACACACCGTAGGTGTTCTTAAATTAAGAATAAATTTAATGTGCCATGACTTGATGCGTATTACAAAACAATTAAAACACAGAAATAATAAAATTGACATGGCATA
The DNA here is from genome assembly GCA_011170035.1 of Teleogryllus occipitalis. NCBI lineage: Eukaryota > Metazoa > Arthropoda > Insecta > Orthoptera > Gryllidae > Teleogryllus > Teleogryllus occipitalis. The sequence goes on along the minus strand of BLKR01007090.1, from coordinate 32,738 downwards.
GCTGAGGAATTCGTGATGCACATTAAACAAATGGAGAATAAATTGACCTGAACAAGATGCTGAAAGGGAGAAAACAAAATTGATACTGAAACTCGTGACTGTGGCATGCCATACGCTTTAAGGTATTTTTTAGAGACATGTTGGTTAATGATATTGATTTGATAATAGCATTAATGAAAGATCAGATGTTATTTTATTTTGTTGTAAGTTGAATATTTGTAAGTGTGGTTAAGGTTTTGTATTTAACGTCAAAAACTTAAAAACTGTGTGACGTGCTGAGTTGAGAAGTAAATTTTGAGCACGTTTTCTTAATTCTGTGACCTCTACATTACGCCATATACTAGCTGAATTTTGAATATAGAAGGAATGAGATTTTTTGCAAGGATTGTTAAACGTTCCCTCAGATGTAATAAAATCTAATTTCAAGTGTAAATCAGCCATAAAATTGGTCATGTCATATGTACTTCGAGAAGGAATAGAACTTCCTGCCGAGACATGGAAAACGATAATTTGAATAACTATTTCCCACTAAATTCTAGAAGACGTGCACAGATTAGGAAGTTACATTTATGTCCAGAAGTTGTTCTGTAAGTTCAAATGTTCTGTAAGTTGTTAGCTGATAGTACTGAAATGGTCAGTACTATTATCTACAGAACCTTATGTAACAAATCCATGTATTCATCTCTGTAATTATCACACGCGGTGTATTTCCATGTATACTTAAAATAATTATTTACAATATTCATAGTTCAAATTTTAAAAATATTCAGTTCAAAATAACAAAAATTGACAAACCTTCCGTACTCCAATTATGATTAGTAATTTGGAATAAAATCCCTTTACATAAAAATTTCAGTGACTTTAAACAGTTCAGACATTACGGTAAGGTAAGTTTTTGCTGTTATATGCCAAAACAATATCCGTGTATATATGTGTAAAGACCTTGGTAAATATAAAACACGTGAAGATTCATGGAAATGCAGTATTTTCTGTTGTAACTTTTCTACAGCTCTCCTTCTGTGCGATGTAATCGCACGGGATCAGCTAGTAATGTGAAATAAATTAACAAGTGTCTATAAGTTAACAATTCTCGCTTGCGGGCGGACTGCTCTTACAAGACAAGGACGGTTCTGTTGAATCTCCTTAATTGAAAGTAGGAAGTTAATACAATTCTTGCACTCTTAAGTAAACATCATTGCAATATCAAGACACTTTCGTTTCGAAGTGTTTAATTTTACTCTCAATTGACAATGTGAAATCTGATATACTATTTCATTTTAATGGATTATTTCCTGGCTGTAGTAGAAGAAATGGTAATTAATATAGCTATATTTGGGACTATAATTGTCAACTGACTTCTTCAAAAGACTGTCATGGATCCAGTAATGTACCGCCACTCCGGATCAATTTGAATAACCCTTACTTTTAAATCTCGCGGCAGATGCTCTGGAGTCAGTGGCCGCCAGCTCTCGTACACTAGTTAACTTGCCCCTACCTTGACATGTCTCAAGTCGGGGCATAAACCTCAGGTCGGGGCCTCAAAATTCTACACGCGTTGCCAAAAGTGAACTTGCCTGAGAGTCGATGCGAAAGTTAAATTGTCTATATGTATGATCCCTTTTCTCCAATGTTAACTATTATATTTTCTTGAAATTTAATACTAAAAAAATTCATTTCACAAAATCATTTCAAATCACAAAAATACTTTAATATAAATTTATAATTTGTACACAAATTACTACCGTAATTTTACGATTGTTTCAGCCTGCTGCACTTATTTCAGAATAATTACTCTAATCGTTAATGAGATAAAGGAACATTTATCCACATAAATGTAGTTTTTCTGAAACAGGCATCGATGTGGTAAAAATGTACAAGAACTAGCAAGCAACTCACCAAAATGTGGTAAATTATAGGCAAACATCGCAATAGGTCAGCGCATGCATTCTCTGAATTAAAACTTTCTGACAAACAAAATATTAGCTTTTTCCATGCATTAGTTTCCAAGTTATGCTTGTTTAATACATTTCTTGTCAAACCAGTACCTTTCTGCAACTATTAGCCAACTTTGGCTGCTAGTTTGACAGATTCATTCAAGTAATATGTTTGAAATTGATTCCGTAATAATAAATTAATAATAAACTAAAGGAAAATCATATCACTGCAGTTTATCATTTCAAGTATATAAATATACACTCCACTGGATATGAACGATGTTCCATTGTCTGATAAAGTAAATTGTGTCAAACTTCGTATGTAATATCTATTAATCTGATTTTAGCACTAAATTAAGTTCATTATGCTACGCGTTCAGAATTTCTTCAAATTCACTCAGCCTTCTTGTGGTGTATATTTCGACGTAATATCCTAGGAAAACATCCTGTAACTCTCATATTAATAGATAAGTGAAAAGAATTGTACGCACAAGAAGCAAATCCCACCGAAATGATTCTTTTAAGCCTATCTTGACTAATTTTATCAATTTAGATATCTAACTACAACACTCAAAATAGTAATCATAATCGTCAAGTAACTGCTCACCACAAAAACTTCACATAGAATACGTTTTCATTAATTTTCAACTCATTGCTAGGATTCATTAAACAATTAAAATCGATACTCAAACGCCAAGTAAAATCTTTTCTGCTGCATAATTTTTTCTACACAATTAGTGACTATACTGAGCATCAAAAAGAATAATATTAGTTTTAATAATGATCTAATGTATTGATTGCCATTTATACTGTATAATATACTAAGACTAAATATGGCTATAAAAATTGTAGCTTTTGGAAGAATGACTACCATTCCCATCAGATTTTTCGTTCAGCTGGTATTTTGAGCAAACGCTGAGATTGCCCCAGGTTTTGCTTCTGGACAAACATAGCTCGACTATCTCTACACCTTTTTCTTGAAGTGAAGAAAGTAGTTAGTGAAATATTTCTCCTTGATCTCGCGGCAATATCGATTCGTCACGAGGTGCATGGTAAAGAATAATATCCGAAAAAAGTGTCTTTGGAATTTTTTTTATTGCCCGCAATCATATATTTTCATATCAATTCCAGTCAATAACACTCGCTATCTGTATACATAATTCAACTTAATACGTATTTGTTATGGCAGAGATCCCGGAGCTCAAGAAACCGTGTACTGATTGCACTTCTCCCCATAGTACGTCACAATTTTTGGAAGACTTTCAAATAAAATTTAAAAAATCTAAGTGAAGGGGTTGATAACTACAATTACGCCGTTACTGTACACGAAACGTCAGCAGTTTATGTCTATCTTCGAACCGGTAGGACTGTCAAGGCCCGTTTACCTTCTAAGCATAAATCTGAGAATCTTCGATCTACAAAATTTTCTATAAAGAAAATTGAATAAGTGGTATGAACGTCGCTAATTGGTAAAATTGATAAGTAACAAATAGAAAGTCGCTGGCAAAGTGCACTTTTATCGTGATTCAGCGCCGCAACAGCCGGTTTAGGGCAAGGTCACATCCGTTGTCCCTTCCCGGCGAATTTAACCGCAGCTGTAAAAGCAATTAAAAGGAAATAGCCATAGTGCACAGTTTCAGAATACGTAGTAGAAATACCTTTCGTTTTACCGACATTAATTTTAAAGCAAATGATATATCATTACAATTACAATTTTTCTATTGATGCGTAAACTATGCGAAGGTATTTTCATAAATAGAAAACGAGAGCTGTAAAATATGTAACGGTCCGGAGTACCTCCACTATGCGGAATAATGATATGGAAAGTTCCAGTGAAGTACTTTTTTATCGATTCAAGTGTACTAATTAAAAAGTCTATTGTAATTTTTTTAGAAAGTATGCAGTTCTCAAAATAAAACAGACCAACTAAACCTTTGAGAGAATGGACCAAATTCAATAATCATTAACTCACATTATCATTCAAAATAGTTGAAACACGAAATCCCTATTAACAGCGTTCAGTGAAAATGGATTTCACACCCACTGCAGCTTCAAAATTTGCAATTAATTTCAAAACTTGCAATGACCCTACTTTATTCGTTAAATACGGTGTCGGACTTCAATACTTTAGACGGTAAATAAAACAATTTATTATGTTTTCATAGCTGTGCCTTTTAAATAAGATCAATATCAATTATTTGGTCTAAAAACAGTAAAAACTGTATATGACGCATGAGGGAGAATATTTAAGAATATTTTATTTTAAAATGTGCGTAACTTTGCGTTTTTCATCCACTATTTTTGATTCCATTCACCCCAGATAACTGTAAAATCAATACCGGATAATGGATGTACTCCACATTTATCGTATAACAAATGTAATTTCACATTCGTTCAACTGTTTACATGCGCACATTATAATACATGTGGTTGCAAGTTTTGCCTTCTCTTTATAGGCAATCATTTGCACTCATATCATTACAATTAAAGCAATACTTACGATTTTGAATTATTCTTCTGAAAACCCATTGCATTTGGTGTTTCGGAAGCAATGGTGACATTTGGCACTTGACAAAGTGGAAGTTCGAAGTCGAAGTCCGCATCGTCAACGATGAAAGAGGCAGTGGACGTGCAGATGGACGCGCTACAGAGGAATGAACGTATCTTTGGCTGAACTAAGAGAAAGTGAAAGAAAGTTGCCAGGAACTGCCGCTGAGGATGATAGCGCTAGTGCAGCGACACTACTGCAGAGTGTAAGATCCGATTATACTGTGATGGGAAGTTGGACTAATTAATTTCTAATGCTTTCGTTACATTGACGTTAATCCTATAAAATATGCTGCATTCTGAATACTATTCTTAATAAAAACAACTTAATTCCCTCACAATACATTTCTTTTTGTATCTCAAATGATGCTGGTGGATCTGTTGGACTCTGAAAAACAGGGGATATGATGGGAAAGAGCAAATATTTCATTCTACCTGCTCTTATTGTTCATTTTGTGACGTACATTTATGTTTAGAATTTTTGTGTAGGCATTTATTTGCACCTGTCATCAAGACATTATTTTAACACTCCATTCTATAGTTTTTATTGATTTTATTTGAAATGTCCATGCGCATATTTGGCATTAAAGATGTTTGTGAGAATAAGTAAAATTTTTTCACAATCAATTTGCAAAATGGTAACAAATTAAATTTCAATAAAGAATTAATGTTCTCTGAAATATTTGTCATAGTAACAATATTTACCTGTTATAGTTTCATATTACTCACAGATAATTGATTACTTTATATTTTTTGTTTCTCAAAAAAGTATGAAAATAGTGGATGTGATCCAATAGTGAAACATTTATTCAACATTTATTCAACATTTAAAAAAATAATTTATTAAAAAGTAAAATGTTTGTTTTGCAATAGGGTTTTCTTGATAAGGAAGATGAAGCTATTTAAAATGTAATAGTGATAAAAATAAGACCCTAGAACTATGAATTTAAAATAGGACTCAACTGAAATCCTAATTTTAATCTATGCATTCTATTTAGAAAGGAAAACCCCTAAGTGGTAAACATTATTTATATAGGAAAAGAAGTATCTTGAATATTAATTCATTAACAATGTTTTCATTTTCTAATTATACGAGAGGAGTGAATATTACTTATTTGTATCTTAGTTGCTGATGTTTTTGGGAGAAGAAAATTAACTGAATTAAAAAAGATAAATATTACGATGGGATATGTAGCTATTGCATTTAACCATGCACTTTTCATATTATCTGGAGTAATACCAATTTATGCACTTTTTATGTTATCATTAGTAAAAAATTTGTTGGAGTGGGGTAGATACAAAGTGGTTCGTGGTTCAAGGGTTTCCTCTAGATATAACAATCTAGATTTTTGTGCACAAAACTACATATAACTCCCTGCTACCTGCACCGATCTAAACCATCTTTGGAACACCATCAATCGATTTTAATCTTGACATGTGAGTGAAGTTTGAATAAATCACGGATTTTACGACAGAAAATTTTCTAGCTTCTCAAGCGTGTGCGAAGTCATATAACGTGCTTTGCCGGCCCGCTGCCATAGCCTGTGGCCCGTCATAATGCGTTCTGGTTTTCAAAGCGATTTTTCAGCAGTAAACACATAAATCTGATTTTGTCAGGTAGATAGTATTAAAATACACTCTTAAAGCTTCGAGCGTTTGTATAGGTTTGCCGCTAATAATTTAGTATTTGCAATGTTTTGGTGATTGGGTACGTAGTGTTTCGAGACTGCCAGAGCTGTGTTTTGAGATGGTAAGTCTTAGTGATGATTAGATTCGTTTGCTTGGATAGGAAAGCGAAAATGAAATTGAAGATGAGGAAGTTATTTCATTACCAAATGAGCACATCTCAAAAGCTGGACAATTTACAAAAAACTCATTTTTTTATTATTAGATTATTATTTGCTATTTTTAAAGATTAGTTAGTATCGTAAATTAATAAACAGAATTCTGTCTTTATTATGTTTTTTAGAATATTAGTATCAATTTTTTTGTAGATATCGCCATTTAAAAGCAGCTTCATGTACGCAGGTACCAAAATAAGTCAGGCAGTACCTACTACCGGGTGGTCCAGGTAAGTCATTCCTGAAGGGCTAGGATTCGCCGCTGAGTCGATGAGCGCAGTTGCAGCATCGTTTCTTGCAAGGTCGAATTTAGATTCAAAATGTAAATGAATTCATTAACTACTAGTGTTTTCTAAATGTTTGTCATAATCCTATATAATTTGAAATAACCTCAATTATTTTCATATAATTAAAATTTATTTTTCATTTTGAGGCGCATTATATTGAATCTGATCAATTTGTCAGACGATGGAAGCAAGTGCGAATATCAAACCATATGAGATGTTTACTTTTTGTGATGTACACTAACATTTGATATTTGAGAGAATTTTCTTGTACCACATTGACAATACGTCAAAAGAAAATATTGCAAGTCGCAGTTGTATACAGAATGAAAATTATACAGAACTGAAAAATAATTAATAATATTACATTATTATTATTAGTCTAATATTATTAGAATTTTCTAATTTTGAGGGGGAGGAGACTTAAATATTTATATCTTGCTTGAGATTGTTTATTAGTGTAAAGATTTTGAGCAAAAACCACAAACATATTACAATGTGATATGTAAGCTTCAGTTTTCGATAATCTAAAATTGATTGTGTCATAAGTATATTTATCACTTAATTTAATGAAGAAATGTATCCAAATTACTTTTAATCTCGTAAAAAAGTGCGAAATTTAAAATAATATTTTGTGTATTTTCTATGTTATTTTTAATTTTTATCCATACTACATAAATAAAATAAAAATTTGTGTTGAATAGGAGTGACCGAGACCGGAAGAGTCAATTACCGTTTGCTTGTCTCACGTTGGTCATTTTAATTGTGTTCAAGTTTGAAACTAATTAATTGGATTAAATTTTTACGACAAAAATATTAAAATATTGTGTAATTCAAAGCGTGGTCGTGCAGCTACAGATCGTCCAGCATATTTGTACTTCTAATTAGTCAGATCTGTTATAACTCTAAATGATTCCTTAATTATACACAGTTTCCTTTCCATTACGTTTACGTTATGGAATTCCTTTTCCAGAGTCTTTGTATGTTATGATTTTATAGACACTATTCTTGTGATGAAAGAAACTAGTAATACATCTCTGTTAGGTCTTCAATACACACTTCTACATCCAGAGACCAGCACCATCGTCTATTTAGAATATTACCATTTACAGCTCTGCTCTACCAAGGCAACGAAATAACAAATACATTTTTGTCAATATACGTTTTAGGAGGAAATGTCTTAATGAGCACGAAAGGGGGGAAGGGATACTAAATTACGAAATGATCAAGACGTACTTCAGGTATGAATCATGTGCAATTGTATTTATATTATTTCAAATACTATTTCTTAACATTGTTTTGATGTTTTAGGTGTTCCGGATAAATCTATTTACATAAACAAATATCAATAATGGATAATTCGAACCCTTCTGGTTCAGAGAGGTAAGAATATTTTTTATCTGTATCAAACTAGTAAAGTGTAAAATATGACAATGATTTATTTCAAAGCCAAATTTGTAATGCTATAAAATACAACTGTTAGGTTATTTCATTAATACTTAAGTTATAAAGGCATTTCTTCGAAAGCGTTGAAATCTTTTGTAGACTGGCATGAGAGATTTCATATCACAGAAAATGAATTTCATATCCAAGCTTAAATGGTATTCTATGTACGACAATAGTCTTATTGAGATTGTAGTTTTATTGTGTATGTATTTTTTCAAATAGGCTAATTTAAAACTATTTGAATCACACTGATGAGTTTCATTCAGCTAGTTTTAAATTATCAACTTACGTATTGCAACGTAGCTTCGTAAAGTTCAGATAAAAGAAATATTTAAGAAAAGTGTCTTTCATTGCATTAAAAAAGGAGAGAGAAAATTTCAAACTTGAATCAAAACACTCCTTAGCTTTATACACATTGCTAAAGAAATTTTTACTAAAATCTGTGAATGTGTTCACTTTTGATTCGCTCAATTATGGATAAAAGAGTGGAATTCGATATTGCATATCAAAATCAGGTTCTCATTCATAACAGGAGAGGAATGCTTCTGGTTAAGCTACAATTAGAATAAAGTCTCAGTTCAGTACACAGTTCTTGAAGTACATTGAAGCAGCAAAACGTAGTATTTGAGGGAAAAAGTTTGAAATAAAACAGTATTCGAGAAGTGGAGCATTTACATTATGATTATTTTCTGATACGATAGAGTATTTAATAATAATAATAATAATAATAATAATAATAATAATAATAATAATAAAAGAAGAAAAATGATGGTATGGAAAAAGGTAGTAGTAAAATTTATTAAAGAGCAGTTCACAACATCAGTCACTTCTATTTCCTTTGAGAGACTTTCAACATCCAAAGCAACGGATTGAAGAATATCGTAAACTATGATTATTAACTTGATACTAGAAGCGACATCATTTTTGCATTATTACCGCTCAAAAGACACTTGCTGAAATATGCTTGTGAAGAACTCATTGTTTAATGGTTTATTGTTGCCATTCAAATAGAGGGAATCGTGGCAAATTTCTGGGGAGAACAGTGAATCACGCGTCGTAAGAGGAAATGTATTCCATTTCATAATATTCATTTAGATATATTGTGAAGCATTGTTTTAAATGTTAGTTTCTACAACTCTTCTCTCTCATCTGAACGCCTCTAATATCCCTCCAATTATCTGATTCGTTTACCATGTTGTTATTCATATTCGCCGCCAGAAACTGACGAAATACTGGTTTCGGTCATTTGTCCGTTACCTGCGTTGTTTCCTGGCTTCGGGATCATGGGTTGTTTGGTAGGTGTCGGAGGCTCTAATTTTGGCTGGCGTTTAACGAAGTTTAATTTACACGCCACAAAAGTGATGTGACTCCCGAGAATTCTCCGTCTTTCGAACATCTAGATGGGTTCGAAGCCGCAAACTAAAGTTTTCAATGCCAACCCCATACCAATGGCGAGTATCTCAAAATATTTCTCAACATTATAATCAAGGCATAATCGTTTACCCTCACGCTAAAACCCCTCGCACGACGCGTCATAGCAGTTGATACTGCTCACGGGCAACAACCGGTTCCGATGCAGCGTGTCTGACTGAGTGGTTCGAGGATAGTTCCGACGATACTGTGATGTCAACACTAGCTATCTAGATCTAACCCTAATAGATATAATCCACTAGATCAAATTCAGCCGCTGTCTGGAGGAGAATTGTATAGGCTGGGTTTTCTACTAATTGTAAGTAATGCTCCGTAGATCCTCCTACAAATACCAGGCAAATGTCGAAGCCCTACCTCTTCAGATGAACCAGGCACCGCGCGAGTACTTCCTCATCCCCCCCTTTATCCACACACACACACACTTAAATACACTACGCTACCACTTGTGTCAGGAATCCTACAGCTTGCCCCGTCTGGGGCGGTGCCCCGCCGAAGAGATGCTTAAGGGAGGGAAACCCGCAAGCCTACGTGTAGGTCGGAGACGAACTTCACGTTCCTTCAGGGCAGGAACACAGCCATCTTTCGGCTGTGATAAGCATTACACTTACGGGGCATTTGACCAAAGTAGTTGATGCCGATCCGGGCCGTAGCGGATCTCGGGCCGAAGGATCTCGGGTTTCAGTCTCGCCTCGGGTATGGTTGTATTTGTGTTCGCCCTTTCACCCGTTATCATCATTCTAACATTTCATCCTCACAGTATCCATAACGTTAACTCCAATAGTGGTTGCTATTGACGTCGATGTCGATGCGACCTTAAATAAGAAAAAAGTAGTTGTTGCGCCGGGAAAGCGAAAAACGGGCTCGCGCCGCGCGGGGCGTGGCGGGGCGTGGCGTGGCGGGGCGGGGCGGGGCGTGGCGGGGCGTGGCGGCGCGTGGCTGGGCGGCGTGGCGGGAGCGTGGCGGGGCGTGGCGGGGGCGGGGCGTGGCAGGGCGTGGCGGGGCGTGGCCGGGGCGTGGCGGGGGCGTGGCGGGGCGTGGCGGGGCGTGGCGGGGCGTGGCGGGGGCGTGGCGGGGGCGTGGCGGGGCGTGGCGGGGCGTGGCGGGGCGTGGCGGGTCGTGGCGGGGCGTGGCGGGGCGTGGCGGGGCGTGGCGGGGCGTGGCGGGGCGTGGCGGGGCGTGGCCCGGGAGCGTGGCGGGGCGTGGCGGGGCGTGGCGGGGGGGGGGGGGGGGGGGGGGGGGGGGGGGGGGGGGGGGGGGGGGGGGGGCGGGGGGGGGGGGGGGGGGGGGGGGGGGGGGGGGGGGTGGTGCAGCGTGGCGGGTGTCGCGTGCGAGCGTGCGCGTTGGGCGGCGCAGGGAGAGGGCGCCCGACGACACGCGCACGCGGCGGACGTCGGGGCGGCGCGGCCAGGCGAAGGCGCCCAAGGACGCCGCGGCGGGGTCGTCGTCGTCGGCGGCGACCGCGCGCCACCCGCCGCGCCTCTCCATCAACCCCTACATCAACTTCGTCATGGCGATGCGCAAGTCCAAGGAGATGCAGGGGCTGAGCGAGACGGAGCGCGTGCGCAAGGCGGGTGAGATGTGGAGCGCCATGTCGGACGAGGAGCGCCGTCCCTACTACGTGATGGCGGAGCGCGCGCGCCGCCAGCGGCGCCGCGACCGCGACCGCGAGCCCCAGGACGTGGCCCAGGGTTGCGCGCGGCACCACCGCCGCGCCGGCGGCGGCAGCAGCAGGTGCGTGCAGCACACCGCCATCCAACACCAAACACTTCAATCGTAAGGAAGCTCCCGATAGGGTGGTGTGCCCCTCTGCATCCACCTTCAGAGCTTGAAGTGACATCGGAGTATGTACTCCGATTTAAACATAGTGGAACTTCAAGAGTACGAGATCGAAGGAGACGGGGACATTGTCATCCAATCGGGGCTCCTAACAAAGCTCCCTATTGGAAGCCACTGTTTTCCTCTCCTTCCAGCTCATGTCTTTGAAGTTTGTTTGTTTAAATCGGAGTATATACTCCTTAAAGCTCGGCAGCTGAATAGAAAGGGGCACACCGTCATCCAATGGGGAGCTACGTTATGATTTAAATGTTTGGTATTGGAGCTCCGGTTGGATCACAATGTCCCCCTGTCCTTCCTGCTCCTTCCAGCTGACCTTTAAGTGCTACTGGGTTTAAATCGGAGTATAGAACAGCTGTTCCAACTTCACTGACTGTGGGCGCCGGCGAGACAGAAGCCGACTGTTGTCATTGCTCCCTACCGGCGCCCGGTGCGAGCCGCTAGTATCTTAACCAGGGAGGGGCAGGCTGAACTCAGGCTCGGAAAAAAATTTCAACTCTAACAGAAAAAAACGTCTATTTCAATTCAATTTAAAAAAAATTATTTTATTAAATGGAAACTTGTTATCTTCTCTTTAGAAGAGAAATTGGAGTCGTTTCTCAGACAGTTGACGCATGAGCGTTGTGACGTCTAGAGCGCACTTCAATACCAAGTCCTGAAGTTGGGATCTTTCTTTGCTTTTTATTCTCATCATTTCGAAGAGAAGTGCTTCGTAACATTATGTGGACCCAAACATGGACGTGGTCTTCACTTTATTGTTATGAAGCTTGGGGAAGACTTTCTCATGTAGATTATGGTACCATCTCGACAAATTCTTGCGCTCTTCTTACTTCCAATGAACAGCAAAGCGAAAATGAGAGGCGCGCTTCTTTGATCAGCCAGACGTAATCAGATACGCACCTCTTTAGCCTGCAGAGCGCTTTCCCGCTGGCGGCGCCCGTACCCCTTAAAGTGAAGTTGGAAAAGGTTGCTCCAGGAGTGTCGCGAGGCCGACAGCGGCCCCAGCGGAGGTTCCTGTGAGGAACCATCGGGTCACCGGTGGACTCCGCAAGCTTAAAAATTTTAGCAACTCTATTCCGTGACACCGGGTGCCTGTCATGACAGCAACGCATATGCCTCGGGGTAAAATCCAAAAACAAAAATCCAAAAACTGGCTGGTAGTTTGCCGCATATTTGTTCGCGTATGTAGTCGGTGTTCTTCAAATAACTTATACTATAGTACATATAATACTATATCACTTTGATATCTAGGTGAAATCAATTTACTTAATAACCGAGAGTAGCAGCATCTGAACGGTCACCGCCATTGAATGTCTTCATGCCAGATAGCCTCACCAGACAGCTCAGAAAAGTTGAAGATAGGGTTACAAGAGCGACAAGAGAGAGCAAAACTCTTATATTTATGATTAGAATCTCCTCGCTATTCGGGAAATTCAGTTTGTGATTTTATAGACCCTGGAAACATTCTAAACTTTTTCAATTTTTGAAAATTAAAAAAATGTTTAAAAAATAGAACCTATAGAGTTTTCATTAGCGTACTTTCCCCTATCCGGTAAAAGTATTTAATTTAAAAGTTAGGAGACTTTAAAAAAATGTCCTCGAGACTTAATGTAAATTATCCACGAAGATTAAAATATCCGTTTTAAATTGTAGGGACCGCAACATCAGCCAGATCTAATGAAGAATATCAATTTTAGTGAAAATACATAAATTCTGCTTAAGGTATAACCGTTAGTATTATTCACCAACCGACGGACGGACAAACGTTTTGCCGTCAAGCAATTATTCGGTATCAAGGACAAACAAAAGTGAATCCTGGCTAGACAACATGTTAGACAAATTATATACGCCCCCCCCCCAGCATTATATACTTTCTTTGCACTAGGTATATCGTATGAGGAAATGTAACTTGTGAGTCTACAATAGCATACTTTCTCACATTATTTCTAACTTTTACTACTTTCGAAAATTCACAGTTCAGAGAAAATGAGTCCCGCGTCATCTCTCAGTCTACTCGTGAAAAATAATTTTAAAAATTTGAAGCCGTTTTTTGAATATTTTAAAGATAGATTTCATTACCTCGAAGCAGACATTAAGAAAAAACTCCTCGTTTCTTCAAAACAGTGTGTATGACCTTATTTACAGAACTATTGGACTGGAGAAAGGTTGCGAATAGCAAACCGCCTGAGTGCCGCCTGAGGGTCGACATCAGTGACAGCTAATTGCGAGCAATCCACAAAAAAAATTAGACACTGAAGATTTTACTTATATCATGATATTTTTTTAAATCAATGTTTCTGAGCAAATATATGGATTTGAACAAAACATGGACAGTAAAACATCTATTGTTGGAATTCTGATGTGTTGTTGACGTTCTTATGAGAAGAAATAAAAGAGGTCATCTTCGTGAACATTAATATATTGACATTATATGTTGACGAAGATGACCTCTTTTATTTCTTCCCAAAACATCGATGCCATAGTGTGGATGCTTTAAAAGCGTGTATGTGGTGTGGCAGGCGCCGCAGCCGAAGCCGTGGCAAGCGCCGTCGCAGCGGCAGCCGCCGACGCAGGCGCAGGCGCTGAGCCAAGGAGTCCCCTCACGCCGCCGCCCACTCTCACTTCCACCACCAAATGAACAAGTTTTCTTACTATAACTCAAGTTCAAAAACCATAAAATTTCACCGTCTAAATTGTTCAAAATGGCAATATTAAATGATTAATATGTAAAAAGGTTCTTTTGAAATACATTTTTGTAACATTTTTCTACTTCTGTGTTTTATTATGGAATGTACCTTTAAAATAATGTCATTGTAAATTCATGGCTAAAGTGGAATAGTACATAAAGAAAATGCATTTTTCTACTTTCTCTTATTAGATGTCTATAGCTCGTTTCCTAATGAGAGTCATTATTTTACAGTTTTGCTACAGTACAGAAAACATAGTATAGTGTTTAAAAATCACAGAAAAGTGTACAAACCGAAAATTGAAAAGTGCGTAGGTCATTCCATAATTAAAGAGACAAATTGGTCTGTTGAAAAACCAGTGGTTAGGACAAGTTCGGTAATGTTAGGACTTTAAGTTGGAATCACTGGGATGAGCTCTGACCATCTGGAGGATCAGTATCATAACCTCAAAATTATGTTGGACGATGGCGAGTCCGCTTGAATATTCCACATTGGTTGAACAACGTTCTGTGAATCGCTGTTTACTTGCTGAAGATGAAAAACCAACTAATATATACTCTAGAATGAGTAAAGTGTATGGTGAAAGGTGTAAGAACTGCGAGAACATGAACAGTTCAAAATTGGTCGAGACTCAGCGTCTGTCAAACACGGTTCTAGCCGCATCAGCAGGAAAAGTCGTGTTGACTGTGTTTCAGGTCGCTGTAGTTGCGTTTTTTGTGATTATCTCGAAGAACAGCGTATGATAAACAGTCAATGCTGCTCAGATATGCATTTGAATAAGGTAAAGCCAGCCATGAGCGACGTCGCGGATATCAGAGCAGAAGTGTGAATCTCCAGCAAAACAACTCACTTCCTCCAACTGCTCAACAAAACCGCGAAACCATCAACAAAATGGGTTGGGAGGTACTGCCTCATCCCCTTTACAGCACCAATTTAGCAATATCTGATTTCCATTTTTTTGGTCCACCGAAGGACGCATTATGTGGGAAGAAGTTCCAGGATAACAAGGTTATCAAAAAAGTTTGTGGGAAATTGGTTCAAACACCAATATAAAGAGTTCTTCGCAGCCGTTATAAAAAAAACTGGTAATCCTTTGTGTCAAGTGCGTAAATGTTGGTGGGGATTATTTAAAAAAAAACAGGAAAACGCCTGTTTTGTAAAAGTAAACGTTTATTTCTCCAGACCAATTTGTCTCTTCAATTACTGAATGCCCCTCATAAACAATCATTGGTAATCGTTTCATTAAATGTTTCGTTGGATTGAACGTGTTATTGTACCGAGGCGGTGGTGACGGTATACCACGTATTACTCACGCAACTTTTCTTGAACGATGGATTGAGGAAATGCGGGCGGAGTGGGGTTATTAGTTACAAAGTTGGCCACAAGAGTATTTACAATAACGCCAACCTCTGAAAAAACAAAGTCAACCTGCTACGTGTGCGGCCAGGTCATCGCTCTGGGTAAGCCATAGCAGGGACACTAAATAGGAGTTTTAGGTGCCTCCCTTGGAGGACTTGGACTTTCCTCAGTCATTTCTTTAGATATTGATAATAAACCTGAACAGAAGTTCTTTACTATGAAAGTATCTAGCTTTCACTAGCTTCTGTTTCGCGCCAACGAAGTTTTAATGCTTGGAATGTTGTCATCAGTGATCGCTGCGAGCTTTTGCCTTCAACTATTTATTGCTCAAGGGAGGTGGAAGTAAGGTCATCGTTCAAGTTGCGCGAGTAGTACGGCTTCCTGTCTCTGGAAAAAAATCAGAAGATCTCCATGCGATTCAGATCAGCTATTAACCTGATAACGACACAACAGATACTGAACCCAATATTTTATAAAAAATCAAGTCTGTACAATCAAAAATATGTAACATACATTCTTAACTCACTAAATTAAAAAAAACTCAGAAACTAGTAGTGCTACAACAGCACACACTTTCTAGCATTTTACTAACCTTTTGATATTTTCAAAATTCAGAGAGTTCCACAAAAAATTAGTCCTGTGTCTTTTATAAGCGTCTTTTGCTCTATCCATGAAAAAAAGAAAAAAAATGGAGTCGTTTTTAGGAATATTTTAATAAATTGCTTTAACTTCAAGCATACTTTACGCTTAAAATAATATTTTTATTGTTCATGACCTTAAGGATCTAATTTTTTTACCTGATTTTTTAAGTAAAAACCTCAATCATTGATATTGTCCTTTTGCAATGTAATTTTTTTTAATTTTCGAACTTACAGAGAGGTCGTCAAAAACAGGACCTGAGACATTTTTTTAAGCGTTGAATGGTCTATCCAGGAAAAATATAAAGAAAACATTGGTGCCGTTTTTGATAAAATAATTATTGTTTGCCTCTGTTTTACGCATAATTCCACAAAAAATACTTATAATTTCGAAAAATTGTGTGACATCATTTCAAGATACGTCTTTAAAAAATATGTAAATGAAAGTCAAAAATGTAAACGTCCGTTGTGTTTAACTGTTCTAAAAAGTACGCTATATCTAAACTGTGTCAGAAGTAACTTGATTTTTCCCTCATCTCAATATTTATGCATGTTGTATTCTCTCTCATATCTGTCTTTACTTTTCGTAGGAAGTTATGTTTTCATGACTTTGCTTCTAATATTTTATCCGCAATATGTTCAGTACCTTTCATTAAAAAAAGGAAATAGTTCTTGCAAACACTATGTAAGCCCACTAAAATAGATCTTTTTCAGAAGTAACACGTCATCAAATGTATGTCTTGAATGGAAAAGATGGGCTTGATTTTCTCAAAATTTTAATTTCTTTTAAATTGAAACGAAACAATATTGAACGTAACATATGGGTTAAAGGTCATAATTGTACTTTTAGTATATAAGAAAACTCGCTCCAATCAATGCTCGTATTCTTGAACATACCACTAATGCAATCATACCCCTCTATATCCACTCGTTTCGTTAATTACTATAATAATAATCGATCTTGAATTTACAATTAATATAGTTTATACATTTGGGAATATTTTATTCGGCACGATATCGCGTTGACTGGGAAAATAACTTATGTTGTGTAATCAAAGCAAGAAAGATCGTACAAATACTTAAGAATTTGATTTCTTGATGATAGGCCATCGAGACTAACAATATTAAATTATTTTATTGTTTCAAATAAAACATACATTTATCTCTTTTCACGACCTATCAGCAAGAAATCCAACCCCTAAACACACAAAAAGAAGGTCTAGAGAGATTTGTGTCAGATAAAACTTTGTTCACAAGAAGTGCTAGTATCCAAGAAGCGCCAAGTAATACAGCTGTGAAGCTCTGAGGAACTTCCAAGAGTATTGTGTAACGCTCAACTAGTGGGAAGTCCATTGAACTGGCGCAAGAGAACCGTCCATGTGTTGCATGAACAGGTTTTCCCCTCACTGCTAGGACTTCCCCGTTACAATGTTAAGAAATATAGATTGTTCAGCAAAGAAAAATGAAATACTACGACAAAAAACTTAAGCGTAAAAATGATGTCGTTTCTTCAAGTTCTAAAATCTCGTTACATGCAATGCTTAACGTGGTATGACTGAAAAAACTGTATATCTCAAGATATGTAACCTCTAAATTTTGAGCATTTTGTTTCCTAAGTAAGTGGTCATTAAAAGTAAGTAAATCCTTAAAAAAACTGAAATTGCTTATTTTCTGACGGGAATGAAGGAAGAAGAGAAGAAATATTTCGATAGAGAGAAATGTGTTTCTAGTATTCGTTGGAACAAACTACAATTACATTAATATTCGTACATATTCTGTGAAATATATCCGTACATAGTCGAGAAACCTGCGTCCGTCTGTCACTCACCAGCAGTCCGTCTGTCACTCACAGTTAAGCACATTCCGGTCCACCAATCGAAACAAAGGAGGTGTCATTCGGCGCGCCTCGGTCTTCTTGTTGGGAACTGATTTTTTTTTCTTTGCAGAACCATCAAGAATATTCTAATAAATGCCTCCAAAAATGAGACATTGGTAACCATCTAAAAAGTTTGGGTAATTTGGAGCACCAACAGTGGTGAACAATAGCTCATTCGATTCCTCTCAGAAGACAAAACAATTGGCATGATTCTTGGACTTTTTCTTTTAGAATCTCCTGGAGGAATTCAAAATAATTCACGTGTACTAGTAGTTTCAATACGTTTACGAGTATATTGGTGAAACGCTGTGAATTACAATTCTCTTTCCGACATTTACATGAAGCGATAAGAATTATCCGATTGACGATAATTAAGAGCATTTTTGTTATGAAACAAACATCTACAAGTGTTTGAAATGATACAATTTCATGAAATTGTCTATACCCGAAAATGGACAAGCCGATCAACACTGTAATATGTTTCAAATTTTGTTTTTATTGGTAACTTACAGAGCACAAATAAAACTTAAACATGACATATCAACCGGACGTACAAAGGTAAGCTACATTAATGTATTTTATATATTATGACATCAATTTTTAATGAATTCACTCAAACATAGAACAAAGGTGAAAACATCTGAATGAACACAAAAATTTCTATAACAAACACTCACTCTGTTGGACAGAAGTGATTAAACAGAGAAAATATACGAATTGTTGTATGTTGAAGGTATGCGAAGTAACTGTCGATCAGAACCGGATAATTACTTATTTTCTTGTCTGTCAAGAATAGGGGCGAGGACTACTAATTCAAAGGACAGGCAAGGGTAACTGATTTTCCCGCGGGCATCGGCGACGAGAGACACTAGACGACCCGACGTGGTGTTCGGCGGAAGCTGAGGGTTGTTACTGCCTGTCAATCACTTGATAGCGGCGTATGCTAGACACAACCGAAATATGAGCAATACGGAAGTGACACAGATCTTTCACTCGCACGTGGTTTAACATAACCCAGGAAGAGTTATAAAGGAACCCCTCGTGGACACGAAATCCCAGGGACCGAAATACAGTAAACCCTCGTTATCACGAAATCGTTTAACACGAATTTCGTCGTTAATCGAACAAAATTTGGGTCCCGCCAAGAAACGAAGTCATGTGTGTGTGTGTGTGTGTGTGTGTGTGTGTGTGTGTGTGTGTGTGTGTGTGTGTGTGTGTGTGAGTTTGGTGTGGATTGGCTCTATGGTCTTACGCCATCCTCTTGCCAGCTGCCATCTACCACCGCCCAAAGTACATATTTTAAAAATTTTGTTAACTTTTCGGTTTCCTAATAGTAGAACTGAAATATTACTTAAAGAATATTAAAGAAGGTTAAAACCTCGTCCTAAATAGAAAATTCCATTGAAAACATTGGAGCCGTTTTTAAGAAAATTGTGTTTAAGCGTAACTATAAATGCGACATTTGAATCATTTTTTAACATAAAATGTTTGAATTTGAGAAAAAATTTATTTGAAGCACGTTGCTTCGCAAATGCAACAGTGTTTACAAATTGCTGAAAATGTGCATATTAACTGCGTGAGAGATATTTGAAAAAATTACATTTCTGTAATTTGTGAAGAAACGAAGGTGTACACCAAAATGAACTTTACGTCATATTAAACAGTGCATTGAGCACTATTTGTCGGAAGAGTCTTAAGAAAAAAATTGAGCTATTTTTGAGAAAATGACATTTGAACGTTTCTAAAAAATGCGCAAATATGAGCTCATTTTCACATAAAACTGTAGAGGTTTCGAGAAACTTTGTTTCATTGTTTAAAGCATATGTACTCATAATTATAATAATGTAAACAAATATATGCTAATGTAAATCTTAGCGATGTAAGAAAAGTCAAATAAATTAAATTTTTGTATTTTTTGAAAAAACGTAAGAAAAGGGCAATATGGCGTTTATGTCATCTTACAGGGTACATTTAGCACTAATCCTACCAAAAGTTTAAAGAAAATATGTGGAGTCGTTTTCGAGAAAATCTTGTTTTTGCTATTTTTGTTATCAAATGAAAACAAATTTCACTTGAAGCGAAATCTCTACCTACAATTTTGTAATTGTAGGAAGACGAAAAAAATCAACCTTTTGCAATTTTCAAAAATTCAGAGTTTATAGTGAAAAATGAACATATCGGATCTTTATGTATTTTACTCTATTCTTATAAGAACTTTAAAGAAAAATTTTGAGCTGTTTTTGAGAAAACTTTGAAAACGTCACAGAGGATTCACGTAAAATACCCCCAAATTTTAAAAAATGTTTTTCAAACTTTCAAAGCTTCAAATAGAGCCAGTTAGACAGGGGTTTCTTAAATTTGGAAAAACTCCGAAGTATGGTTTAAGCGATAGTAGTGTTCACAGACAGACGGACAGGCGGACCAAAGAACATTTTGAAAAAGAAACAATTTTTCGGTATTAGAGGACCCCAAAACATGTATTTCCGTTGAAATCTCAAAATAGATTTTCCGCAGCATTACGTAACCTTCTCTATACTACGTGTATTACTTCGTATATACGTACGTATGCGAGAAAGTAAAAATTGAATAATATGAATTTTTATAACAAGAACATTAATAATCTCAATCCCTTGGAATTCGTTTTAACGAGGGTTTACTGTAATCGGTGTTCGAGTTATCCGATTATATATAATGTATAACATATATACACATACGTATTGCTATGATTACTCGCTGGGTTCCAATTTTTTTTCGTCCCACAACGAAATTTGTGTTAAGCGAGTACGTGCTGATGAGTACTTACTGTAATTGCGTGAATGACTGACACTAAGCAGAGGTTAGAATGAAAAGCGTGATCTGTTTAAAAGATTGATAATATTGAGATGGAATTTTGGACATTGGAGATGGAATTTTGTAAATTTGCTACTCCATGTTCAGTAAAAATTGATACGTTACCAATAGATATTTCTTTAGGTTTAATTAGTTTCAGGTGAAATAGCTAAAAGGTCGGTTCAATTGTGTAACGCATTTTTTATAGACATTTCCTTTGTCCACACATTCTATATTCCTTCATATCTTCTGCGCGAACAACTGTTTTTATCTGTGAAGAGAGTAAAATGAAACCACATCAGTGGTATCTTATCACAATTATTAATGTTCTCTTCTTCTCAATTCCCGAATTTCCTTCTATATGAACTCGTGAGGAAATTTGTCATAAATCAATTTTGTAAATTCTATTAACGACATAACATTACGAATATATTTAAAAACCGTATTAATAACTTTTTGAACGATTTCTGTATGTACGTAATTATTCACGCGTGTGTTTGTTGTATTAGGTCTTTAATGAAGAGGTTTTTTTAAAAGAACTGTAGCCTTCCGGAGTGAAACCACTCTTCAGGACTGGTTTACCTGGAAGTGATTCTTTATGAGTCTCCCACCACATTTTTGGTCTTGCCCTGCAATGGAATGTATGGCTGTAATCTGTGGTTTGGTGCAAGAACGGCATATGTTCTGTATATGTTGCGGAAACGTCTGGAAAAGTACTTAAATTGGGGGCTAGAAATGAAACAGAATATGAAAATGAAACAGAAAATCTGGTTGTAGGAGGAGAAGTCAAGACTATGTGTATACTCAACGGACCAGAAATGAAATCCTGCCAGAATGTAACCTATCTAGGTACTCAAATAGCAACAAATGGGGGTAGTACACAAGATATTCAGAGTAGAATATCAAAAGGGAAAGTAGCCATAAGACAATTGCATCCTTTAATACGGAATCAAAACCTGAGCAACAATGTTAAAAGAAGATTATATAACAATATCGTAGAGAGTATTGCCCAATATGGGTCTGAAGTTTGAGAAATATCGAAAGGTATAGAGAATAAACGTACAGCAATGGAAATAGACTATTGGCGTGGAATGAAGCTATGGATTGACACTGCTGGACAAAGAAAGAAATGAAGAAATTAGAAGAAAAGCAGAAGTGAATTTCAACATTATTGATATCATTGAAATTAAAAGGCTCAAATGGTCTGGTCACTTCAACAGAATGGGTGAAGAACGATCGCCTCTAAAGCTTTGGAATTGGAAACCAACATCGCAGAGAAGACGAGGAAGACTCTGAAGTACATGGAAGGAAGGAGTTGAGAATGCGATGGCTAGAAGAGGATTAACTGCAGAAGACTGCAGTGACAGACCCAAATGGAAACTGGGATGTGAGAGACGCCTAATGGTGTAAAATACTCGCACTACTACTCAGTTTGTATGGCCAATGTAAGCTTTAAAGTCCCTTCTTTCAGTACAAGAAAGGTCAAAGTTAAAAGTCGATCCAGTCTCCTAATTTCACATTGATTTACATTGACCCACGATTGTTTTGTCATTTCGATGGGATAAGAAAACAACCCATTCTGTAAAACTTTGAATATTGACATTGGCCCTTCTTGCATAAGGCCACAGACATATTTATCAAGTACTTAAATACCCTATGCATCAATGAAGCCAGCATGATGTATTCTTGCTTAGGTGTCTTTGTTGTTCTCTTATTGAGCTCCCAGTCGCATTTCCGCTCTGAAATTACTTTGCTTGCCCTATGCAAATGTAACTCCGAGTAACCTTGTGGCAAGGGCACAATACGAGCGAGCCAAATCCGGGCATGCGTCTCACCTTGGGCGTTGTAAATTACGTAACAAAATTTTGGTTTAGATGTTTGGTATGGACAAAACGTGTTGCTTTAAATCATTGTGATATAAAGAAGTGAATGGAGTTGCAAAAACTTACAGGAAAAAATATATTAATACACAGTAATTGTCACACACACATTCGATGAACAGTATTTTAACGTATGTTACAACTGTGGGGGACCTTTGACATCCATATATCACAAAAAGCTCTCAAATGTAAAATATTTTTATCCTTTATATTTAATAGAAACAGTAAATTGTTTTTCTTTCTTTGGGAGAGAGAATAATAAAAGTTATTTTTAAGTAAAATTCTCTGAATATAAATTCTAGCTAAATCAACACTTCTGTTTTTGTCTTTTACTCACATACTGTTTTTTTGGAACACCTTTCACCAGTTTCACTAAGTGTGTGAAACTCCAAAAGTATCTTCTCATTCCTCCTGCACAGTTCCAAATGTTCTTTGGCACGTAATTGACAACTCATTTGCCATCTTCACATCAACGCACTTACACACGCCGCACATTAACGTAAATAAACGTTTTAACTTGTCCACATGTCACAAACATGTATGGCGCCGGCACGGCCAGATATTCCGGTGAATCGTTTCACAGTATACTCTGGCTTAAGTGCCTTTGCGTTGGAGCGGTCTCAAGTCACGCTTTCCTAGAAGGCGTTCCGTGTCCTCGAAACGGCCGTCTTCGCAGACGCTGGCAACCACTTTCGCAGAAAAGCCGCCACGCCTTTACTACGTGGACTTAAGGCCCGTGCAATATTTATACGCATTTCTCTGAACACCCGTTGAGCAGCGTATACCTGCTTGACGGGAGCGAAATTGTATTCGCGGATGCTCACACAACGCTTATTGATTCTCCAGACTAAAATATTTACGCCCGGCCACTCAGCACAAGGATGGGGTGAGGTTCCCAAGTTTTTGGATCGGTTGGATGGGGAATAATTCGTTCCTTCTGTCTCACACGTGCTCGTTCATTCTGCCGAAGGAATAACAGGCTGTCGTTCGATCGCCCGCGGTGACAGCGGTAGCTTTTCACTCTCGACGTTTGACTCTCGCAGACCGCATCAACCCGACGATTCACCTTTAACACTATCCGTTTACTCTTCCGGAGAACTTTGGACGATCGAGTCTGTCGTGTACTAGGGCTGATATTCTGTACCTGAGAAACTGTACTTATCGAGGAGAATCCTTCATACTAGAGGGTTCATATCTGGAGAATACGAAACAATATGATTGTGTGAGATGCTGTGGATGCTTCAAACTATCTTCTCTGGTTCTAATTCTCGCACTGGAGTTGGTCCTTGAACCACCACTTTGGGGATCTTATGCGTCTGCTGAAACAGAACACGGGAAATAATATTATGACTTTGCGATGTAACAATAAATATAAATTCAAATTGTGATCTTGCAAAGTAAGGTTTTTAGTTTAGAGAAAGGTTAGGGAAATAAAAGATAAAAGTAATGATAGAAAAAAAACTGAAAGAAAATGATTTGGGTTCCATATTTACATTTGATGCCAATCAAGTATTCGACACATTTCATTTTATATTGGTGGGAAATAGATATCGTTTGTGAAACGTATAGCCCTTACCTTCGATCAATAAAATATAGAGATAAAAATTACCGAAATGTTTAAAAAAATACCATTAGCGTTAATCATTCCATTTGAAATTCCTAGTATGTTTTTATTTTGTTTAGTAACTATCAAAATGTATATAGAATGTACACCTACGTAAAATATTGTTTAACGTTCATAATTACTTATCAAGAAGTTTCTCACAAATATTTTGCCAATAGCCTACAAACAAAAGAGCTTCCCAGTTAGGTGATGCCATCTATGTTGATTATAAACTACGACATCAAAGATTAAACAGCGTGCACGATATCAACACACGGATATATGCTTTCATGTTTATTTTCATTCCAGCTCCATCTCGCACGTCACACAGAAGGGGTCTTTTCTAATGTTAGACTTTGTTGTAATCAATTGCGTATAGATTTCATTAATTCTTTCAGGCCGTGAATCAGAGCGTCCTTGTAAATATTGAGAATTTTTTTTCACGGAAAGAGTTTGTGTACATGAGGCATCGGAGAACATGGTTTCTCCTTACGCATAAAACTCCAACGTTACGATATGTACTGAAATTGTCGTTGAAGGCGTCACCACTGCCACTTTTTTATATTGTCGAAAATGCCAACTTTCGTTTTATCTAAAGGCGGAGACAGATCACAGAAAAAATAATGGGTCGCATGTCCATGAGGTTATTCCTCAATGCAAAGCAAGACGTTTGTTATACAGTGGCCGTTGATACTAACGAATATTTAATAACCTGCTGCAGTAATCCATAATGTCTGCTAGGACGTGGCGCAGCGGCGCGCCAGTTCAAAACTTCCGGGCCGAACAACATCCGGGCGCGCCACCAAAAACAGCGCTGTTGAATGGAAGCGTCGCGGGTGACATCACCGCTCACTTATAAAAAGCAGACATTGAAATAGCGAAGCAGTGGAAGGGCTGCAAACACACCAGAGTGAGCAACGAGTGAATGATATTAATGCGCGTTTACACTATGTATCAGAAGCCAAGCTACTAAAAGTCCTGCCCGAAACAGATGGACCGTATAGCCAAAATCAGCAGCTATATAGCTGGAAAAGAGAAATCTATCCGTTGTCGGTAAACATCGGAGAAAACAGTAGTATAATGTTTTACAGTCATACATTGCTTTTAGACATGTAACTTCAGCTCTGAAAAGAATCGCAGAAATCTTACGCTACATTAAATGATTTATTTCCAGGTATAGCTTCTCTAAATGTTGGGTCCTTTACAATTTTATATTTAAATATACAGAAAATATTCAATATAATGTTTAATAATTCTTCAGAAATTTTACAATTTTTGTGTCAATTAATTTCACCTCACAATGAAGAGTTTTCTGATCGGTCACCTAGATTTATGCTGCTTAAAAGTCACTATCACAAACCTATTTCTCACCTTAAGGAAAAGTCTCATCCAAAATCTCCATTCTCTGGTTTGTGTTGCCAGAATCACTGCGGCAGCTGCATCCGCATCAAGAACTATTTTATCGTGTAATTATCAAGTAAACCATATTATTATATCGTGTGAGCTAATGGTACATGCAGTTGAAGTAAACTTTTGGTGTTTTCAGTCTGTAAAACACTCAGTTACGTGGCACTTCTGCTTCTTACTGCAAACGCGCTAGCGAAAACCGCGATGAGACACGCGGTGAGGCACTATTTACACGCAGCGTTACATGCATTTTTTATAAAATGTCTGTGTCCCTTGTAATCAAATTATGTCTCTTTACATTGTTTAAATGTGGGCTTTCTCTCCGTAAGAAAATTCGCTTCTCTGAAACCAGCTCCAGTAATATATCTGCTAGTATACAACTTTCGTTTACTACTTTCAACCGGTTTATCTGTCTTTCAACTTGGTTCTCTATGATTTTGGCTCGTGATGTAGAGTTCGTTTATCAGCGCATCATTCGTCGCGTTAGTTTGTTTGAAGTTTCATCCCAAGTTCCATTGACCTTCTTTATAGCCTTCCTCTTGTTTACCCCTCTATGTCGTTTACCACTTCCGGGAACTGTCGTCGAGTTAAGTATGTTTTTATTGTTCAAGGTTTCGCAAACTTATTCGGCCTGCCACTCCCCTTTTAACAGAAAAAATATTAAGTGCCCCCCTGAAATCTAACTTCACACCAAAAGCCGTAGTAATCGAAGGATTATCGCTCACTGTACGATATTAAAATTATAATACAATTCCTTCTCTTCTCCTATTTTGTAAGTATCTCTGCATATTAAATTAAAATTTAAGGGATAATGCATTTAAGAGAGTCTTGTATTTCTCCAAAAAGTAGGGCAGTTTTTAGACATATAATTGAAAAATGTTTGGTGTCAGGAAAACTCACCAATTTATATCTTGCAAATTTCATGGCATCAGATGCAATGATTTAATTATGTATTAATTTGTATTCTTTGTTATCGTACATAAACATTATATCATCACAAATTTCCAAAATGAGTGATCACATGATAAGAAAACGAGGTGAAGTGCATTGAAAATGGGAAGATACAGAAAACCGATTCCTCTTAACCACCTCACTTCTCAATCGCTTGGCTAATTCACGAATTCTCTGTAAATAAAATCTACGGCGGTGTGATTCCATGTCATGGCAGTTTGCCTTGATTTATACGCGTGATTATTATTCACCCTCATCCATACAGTTCTAAGGATTTGGATTACCTTTAGTCGTGTAGGTTTAGGTTAAAGTAAAAATATGTGTGCATATCCTCTAAAGGTGATGATTAGACATCAGATTTTCAGAGAAATGACTTTTTTTTCTATATAACTTATTTAAAGGCTGATAATATATGTGCACGAATCCTGACAAATGATGACATATGACGAAGTTTTATAATGCTTATTTTTGCTTATTTTAGCATAAATGCCTATTTTTGCATAAATACCTTTTTTAAAACTTTTTTGCCTTTTATTTATTATATTTATATATAATGCTAAGATATTGGAAAATCAGCGATGGTCCAACGTGACCATTCATTACGAAACCTTCAATTCACGTCTCAGTATTTCGAATTACGAGAGAATTCCTGAAAGTATACCAACTGATTTTTCTCCATTTCCCTATTTCATAAATACCAGCCATTGGTCGATTGACAATACATCGAAATTTTAAGTGGAAATAAATATAAATTCCCAGAATGTTTCAGTGTTGCTAGTGTTGGGCTGCTAAAATATATGCCAGTCATAAAGTTTTGATATCCTTCTCCACATTCAAATTGATTTTGTCTCCCAGTCGTCGCAAATTTGAAATTGCGATTCTTGAAAAGTTACTGGTAATATGTAAATATTACTGGTTAATGGAAACTATTAAGAATAAAATGAAGAAGAGTTGTAAATATGTAAATTTAGTTTGACATTAAAATATACGAACTGGTTTTGTGAATTTACGTTTACAAAATAACATAGAAAAACATCACAATTTTTCCATTTTATTGTGTATGTAACTTATGACAGTGCCTTTTGTCTCCTTATTCTTGACATTTCCAGTGCCTTTTTAGGCGCCTAAAAGACGATTTTTTAGTGCCTAAATGTCCGATGTCTAGTGATGCTGAGCCCTCGTCGGTGAGCCATACCTACCGCGTGGTGGTGCGGGTGGTGCGTGCCGTGTGTGCGTGGTGCGGCGGCGTCGCCGTGGTGCTTGCCGTGGGCGTGGTGGTGGTGGGTGACGTGGGCGGGGGTGGCGGCGGGGGTGGGGGCGGGGGCGGGGGCGGGGCAGGGGGCGGGGCTCACCGCGGCGGTCGCCTGCAGAAGCCGCTGCTTGGCGCGTGCGCGCGACGCCGAGTACAGCACCCACAGCAGGTAGAGGAGCATGATGAGCGCCGGCACCATGAAGCCGGCCAGCACGGCGTTCTGCCGCGTGCACGCGTGGTACAGCCCCATGACCGCCGCCACCAGCACCAGGCACACGGCCGCGTACTGTCCGTTGCGCCGGCGCTCCTCCTGCCGGGCACGCCAAGCAAACTGTACCACTCGCGCAACTTTTCTTGAACGATGACCTTGCTCCCCCCCCTTGAGCAATAAACAGTTGAAGGCAAAAGCTCGCAGCGAGCACTGATGACAAGCATTAAAACTTCGATGGCGCGAAACAGAAGCTTGTCAAAGCTAGTTGCTTTCATAGTCGAGAACTTCTGTTCAGCTTTATTACCATTATCTAAAGACATGGCTGAAGCAAGTGTAGGTCCTTCAAGGGAGGCACCTAAAACTCCTATATAGGGTCCCTGCTGTTGCCTACCCAGAGCGGTGACTGGTCGCACACGTACCGGGTTCACTTTGATTTTCAGATGTTGGCATTAATGTAAATACTCTAGAGGCCGACTAATACCTCCACTCCACTCGCATTTCTTCAATCTATCGTTCAAGAAAAGTTGCGCGAGTAGTACTCTCCTTGGCGCGACAGCGCTTTACTCGTGTAGATATAGGCTGAAGCTGAGAATTATTTTGCAGGTCCGGACGCGTCTACATCATTAGTTCCGCAAGCGTAGGGCCATGGCCTACCAGGAGCGTCCCGGCTACGTGGCTATGGGTTAAGGGTGTACGTAATAGCATGAAGACATTCCAACGCCGTATTCTGGCCTTCTCAGTGTGAGAAGAAAGTTTTCTCGTCGTCACACAGCAACATATACTGGGACGTTGCAAGGAAAACGCACATTATAATCTTGCCCCGACCGGGAATCAAACCCGGGGTCGCGTCATGGAAAGCGAACTCGCTGACCAATGAGTTAAAACGTGGCCACTATACTCTCCACCAGAGATTATTTTGGGGTTCGGGCGCGTCTACAACATTAGTTCCGTAAGCGTAGGGCATGCAATATCTGGAGAGGGAGTTTTCCCTCCAAGTATCTCCACCAGCGGGGAGCCGCCTCAGCCGGGACAAACTCTAAGCTACCGACATGTGTGGCAGTATAGTGCAGTTAAGTGTACGTGTGTAAGGGGGAAGAGGAGAGACGGATGAGGAAGGGATATATGCGCACCATCTGTGACCCATTGGTGCGAACTCTTGATCGGAGAAACCATGGAAAACTAAGAATCAGAGCCACCGGTCACTAGGATTTATCTGAGATATTGACGAACTGCAAATAACATCAATTAGTTAATGCTATTAATTTTAATAATAAAATGAATTACTTAATTTTTGTTTGGGTCATATTCGAACAGCTCTGATTCCTACCTACCTAACTTTCATGAATTGTATTTTTAAATAGAGTAATCGTAATGCCCAACCCCCCACACACTATCCGTTCTTTCTACTTTTGTAGTTAACAGTGTACGCGAAACAGGAGGGAGAATAAGGAGGCACTCGCGGACAGCGACACGGCCACGGGGGTCTAGAGCAGTGGCCCAGCCGAACTGTGGCTTAACACACAAGTGCATCCTACCGACAGGTAAGTTAATAAGAGAACGTTCCAATTATCAAAATGAAATGACACGTTTCGAACTTGGGAAATGTACTAAATATTCCCAGAGTAAATTTGATGCAAATTTTGACGAATAATAGCATATTTCAGGATATTGGTACCCAGAAATATCAATATCCAAGTTGTAAAACGCATTTACAAACGGGACACGCGGTAGCCATATTGGATATGAAAAGAAAACGTGAATTTGCAACAAGAATGAATGTGAAGAGTGAACTCATGAATGTTTGAGGCTGGAATAGACAGTGAATATTGGTCATTAGATATTCATAATACAAAGTACACTCAGTCACGATTTGAGACGGCGATTTTAAAATATAAATCTTTTTTATTTAGGTAGCGTCATATGATGGTATGGAAGGGAGAGGTATTACCAATATAGATAAGTTTTAGTGCCGGGATAGACGTCAGGACATAATATGCGACTGTCGGCAGACGGGTTAAAGCCAATGACAGAATTATATCGACAAATATATGAGACAAGTGAAAACGAAGGTGGCATTTTTTATCAAGACCAGAACTTAGGCAGAAGCTATTCGGTAGTGACGGCGAGCATTTGAAAAATTATTCACACGTGTTAGCGAGCATTTGTAGAAGTTATTTACAATCGGAACGTGGGGCAGATTACATCAATAAATACCCAAATATCTTCGTGGTTTCTGTCAAGATATAGTGGTAATAAATCATGTTATGGACGTGTGATGAAAGTAATCAGTCCACAATGACTAAGAAAATAGTGTATTTAACACATTATACACTAATACACATTTATATATTATACATATATATAAAATTATTAAAATATTTTTTTAAATATCGCTGTGGAATTCTGTTAACCTCAGTCGCTCAATCTGTACATATTTGACTACCTTACCTGAATATATTTTAGATAATATGAGTACCACTGAAGATGGAGAAAAGTTCCCCGAAGCTAATTTGCTATTGCTTTACAGAAGCTTATTCATTGTGATCTGATTACCTCCATCATAGTCTATAATATCCAAATCTATTAAGACGCTTTGAACTAGCAGCCCCAAAATGGCATCATGACATCATGCCCTTTTGCCATTCACTTCACACGGGATGATCCAGGCGCTGAAGTTCCTTCCCGTGCCTTACCGAGGGCGTGAGTCCGGAGAGCGGGGGCGCTCCCCCGTTCTCGGCGGCGGCGGGCGAGGCGGCTGCTGCCGGGGTGGAGGGCGCCGCCCCCGGGCCCGCCCCCGCCCCCGCCGCCGGCTTCACCGGCTCGGGGGCGGCGGCGATGGCGACGCTGCGGGGCGCCGTCGCGGGGCGGTTGGGCGCGGAGCGCCCGTTCACGGCCACTACGCTCGCATCGCCCGGGGACTTCTGCAAGAAAGTGGCAAGGCGTTCGCAATTAACGAGCGGAAAGGAAACAGACGTTTTCTACTTTTCAAAACAATTTATAAATATTAAAAATGCAGAATCTTTGACGAAGTATACAAATTATTTTACATGGGGGAATTTTTTGTTAAAAAAGGTCATTCCCGACACAAATAAATGTTCAAATTTATTTTTTTAAATTTTAAAGTGTATTTTTATATTTTTAAGTCCGTTCAACATTTTTTAAAATTTTAACTTTACAGAAGCTTTGCTGATAAAACACCTTTACAGAAGCTTTGACGGGAAAAGAAATATATGGTTTCTTTCTGGCAATGTCGCTCTGTACGCTATGAAGCGTACTGTAAGCTCTGTCGCGGAGAAGTTAGAGCAGTTGAAGTTTACGGACCGCACAGGACGAACCAAGAAAATTGCTGTTTTGGGAGTTGAATTTTACAGTACAGTGAAGGCAGTGAGTTTTTAATTTTATACTGCAATGTGCCTGTTTAATTTGTAAAAATTTTGAAACTCATATTATTTTAATAGGATTATAAAGATACTTTAACATTTGTCTTACATTCTTCACTATAGTGAATCATATTTATTAGCCAATTACATCAATATATTAATTTACTTTCATAGTATGTGTTTCTAAATCATTGGCGGTCTATGTTTTGATAGTTAAAGAGAATTGTATTAATGGGATTATACAAACACTGACTTTACGACTTTCTACATCGAACCAATGACAGACAAAGAAATGTGACTCTGCAGAGAACTTGGATAATTTTTGTTAAGCTGGGTTCTAAAGACATTAACAAAATCATGATGGAAGAGAGTACCTGAAGTCTTAATCAATGCTGTAACGTTTCAAAACAATATTTCATATCAAAGAAAGAAACTGATTTGACAAGTTATTTTCAGTACCTAACACTTTAACTATAATTTAAAAATGGTAGCGCTAAAATTAAAAAGTTAAACGCATTTTTTAAAATGCAAAATATCCTTTTTCTAAAAATGTAGCATAAATTTGTTTTTGTCGCGATAATATGCTCCCGATGTTTGCTTTGTAGAACGAAGTATATACACGAGTAATTTTGTCAAAGAAACAAAGCACCGCTTTTCAACTTTCAGAATGTTATTGTTATTACATTATTTTCCTTTTCATTAAATATATTCACAATGATATTTAAATGACAACAGTAAGTAGATATCTATTGTAAGATCGTGATCTTGTTCACAAACTAGTTAAGACATCACAGAGATGCAAAACAATTGATTCTCGTTATATTTTCCGTTTGTTCACTTCACCGTTCTTGAAGTTGTGTTTCAGTGTACTATTTTTCATCGTTGCTAACTGGTATTATCCTAAGGGGAACGAAAATGTGGAAAAGGACCACATTTGGCACTGCAGCAGTCACGAAATATTTTTCAACTTCAATCTCTCCGCATAATTTAAAGAATTGTCTTCTGTAAGAAGACTATTCATAGGACATTAATGGATATCGCAGTGTATATACAGAAAATACTTCACCCTAGCACAATAAAGACGGATCAAAAAAAATTACAGGCAAGAACAAATAATGTCCTTAAAAATAAAGTCATAAAACAACATTTTTTCCACACTTTAATCATCTTAGGTATCCTAATTACTCGTGCAAAGCAGTGTTCTGACGAAAATAAAAGAATGAGAATGAAAATTTCTAGAAGATAAAAAAATTGTTGGGTGCATTTGTTTCATTAAATGTATCTAATCGTTAATTTCATTTTATATATTAATTTATATTTTAATTAAAGTGTAACTATTAAATGTTTTT
>BLKR01007089.1:0-44162 GCA_011170035.1 Teleogryllus occipitalis | reverse complement strand
TGGGGCGGGACGGGATGGGGCGGGGCGGGCGGGGCGGGCAGGGCGGGGGGCGGGCCGGGCGGGGTGGGCCGGGCTGGCGGGGGGCGGGGCGGGCGGGGGGCTGGCCGGGCGGGGGGCGGGGCGAACGGGTGCGGGCGGGGGCGGGCGGGGGCGGGGTGATATGAGGCTCGTCGGGCGATGGTGGGAGGCGTGACGGTGACAAGCGGAAGGAAGTCGTTTGGTTTCGTAAGGGCGTGATGGCGGCCGCGTGCCCGCCGCGTCGCTTCGCGCCATCGAACGTTTCGGGATCCACCGGAAGGGACGCATCCCCTCCCCCTTCCGACCACTTGCTTCCGCTACATCTCGCCGCAAAAAAGCAACCTTGCTTCCACGTGAAGTACGCTGTTTAAATGCGAGATTAATTGGATGTAATTGTTTTGAGAATTGCAAAAAAGCTTTGTAAAATTTTAAAATAATGAGTAGTTAAAAGTTCCTGAAAATGGATTGTCACGAAAAGCGAATATTTGAACCCATCAGGATTCGAGCTCGGGACCTGTTATTCATATTCGTGATAATTTTGAACACGTGAGACATTTCTTTTCATTCATCTTCACTCTTGGTATCATTTGCACCGTAAAATGCATAGTTATTTTTTTTAAATATTAAAATCATGTTTATTCACTAAAGGCAAATATTTACTTCTTAACTCGCAATTCGTTTAATCTACCAATCATTAATATTTCCAATTAATACCGTATTATGTAAAAAGTTATATTAATTTTAGAAATTATTTATTATGTATTTATAGTTTTCATTAAAATAACTAATTAATACACCTGATAAAATAATAAGTTTTAATGTATATTACCCATACTTATAAAATGCAAGTATTCCTTATACTTTTGAATTTTGGAACACAAAAGTTATCTTTAAAATTATTTTTCATGTGTCCTAATTTTGAATTACAAGAGAGAATTATAATTTTCTTGTGTTATTGTTATTCATTAAGAACCTTAAATAGTCGTCGACATAATTGCAATGCATTTGTCGTGTTAATCGTTTTTCCATAAGAAACTGGAATGAAATATTTCAACAGGAGACAATACAGAAGATCGGCCAAAAGTATTAACGGTGATCTTCAGTGATGTATTTGTTGCACGACTCATTAGCATAACCACACACCCAGCACGCACTCACAGTTTAATGAACTCTTGTTCACTAAGATTCCTTCCGATAAATTAGTTGGCTTCACCGCCAACTAATTTTACCTACCTTGTGGCAATACATGCTCCAACGATCGGAAGAAACGGTCTAAAGATTGTGTAATTAAACGTTAATTGGTTTTCAGAGGTTGTATTACATTTATTTCCTGCCATTATAGAACTGCTTCAGCATTGTGTTTCTGCTGTTGAATGACCAATAATTTTTTATGTATTGAAACATGCCCGACGTTGACTGGTGCCAATTTGAAACAAGCCCCGTCTTTCTATTTAAAAACAAGCCCCACTTGGAGGGACATTTTGAAACATAACTATTGCTGATAAATGTGATTTGGGCGCCAGGAAAAGGTTACACTTGAAACCTAACGATTCCTACGTAATTTAAATATCTCTCCTTCCGAAATTATGTTGTGCTAACTCAGTTAATTGACGTTCGAAGTTCATAATTCTTGTTACTTACTCTGCAACCAATTATTCAATCTGCCATCCATACGGAGTGGCGAGGAATCTGAAAATCTTATTAAAATGCTGAATTGCACGTAACGAACAATGATAATCAGCTTTCTTTCAACTTAACAAATTAAAATGTATTATAATGATAATCAAAAATGAATCAATCTTTGGTCATGACCAGTTTTATCTGTATTACAATAGTTATTAAACCTTGTTATTCTTTCGTGTGTCTTCCCTAACTTGCGTCTCGGGTGGACGCCTAGACACGTATTTTTCCTACAAGAACGCTCTATCCTAATATAAAAACGATAGTTAATTTTATACAACTGTCAATTACAGTCTTTCCTCGACCTGATAAAATATATCAGGAGCCGACCCACTCATTCCCGCGTTGTTCAAGCGAATGAATGTTCTTCTAAAAACTCGGAAGCATCCGAATTTTATATCTTTTTCTTTTGTCTCTCAAAACAATGCTTATTCCGCCTCTGCTCTGTCATTTCAACCTAACGAAAATGATCCTTAACGCCGATTGTTTATTTGTCACATAGCGACCCCCTCGCGATCGTCTATTGACATCGCTATATTCTATGTCATGAACTGACATTTCCATAATAAAAATGGTTCGTCGTTTTGGTATATCACAGTATTCTTGTCTAATAATGAATCATAGAATATTATTTCTATTATTGAAATATATATATATATATATATATATATATATATATATATATATACACACACACCCATGTTTCAAATCTATTTTAACCAGTGAAAACATACGAACTAGATTTGGTGTCGAACAAAGCTGTACTGAGCTCTTAAAGCTGAGATTCACGCAGTTTAACTCTGGAGTTGCGAGATGCTCGCTTGAATGAATAGTACAAAGCAAGCATGAAAGTTCCACTGCACCCCCTCACACAGAAAGCTCTGAGCTGGAGCACGAGGCGGTGGCTGTGAAGAGGATCTGCCTCATCATGGGACGTGCCGCTGGCGCGAGACGACTCATGGCGGGTGAGGTCGGATGCAGCGGAGAGAGTGCTCTCACTGGCTCGCCTCATCGCGCACCTCCTCCCTGCCTCACTTTCCCTCCTCGGAACACACCATTCCGTGATCCGTTGTGTCCATAATCATGGCACATTGAGCACGTTGGAGCCCGAATTCATTTTGCTGCCCGTCGTGCGCGAAGAGTAGAGTCCCTGGATACAGAGAGTAGCGCATTCCTTGCGACACCGGTGCCGCCATTTTATGTCCAGTTGAACTAAGCGGTATTGTGGGTAATTAGGAACCATCAATCCACCAAAAACCAATGATTCGAAAATTCTCGATGACTCGAAATTCTCCATAAGGCCTTCGATTGTTACCGGGAGCGGTAGCTCAGTGCATCAACTGATGTCACTGCAGCGCCTCTGACCGGGAGGTCCTAGGTTCACACTCCCCACGGCGGCAGGATTTTCGACACCAGCTATTCAGCTAGGTCGAATTCAGTCACTGTCTGGAGGAGAATTCTAGCGGCCGGCTGCTCTGATCGGTAGTTTTCCGTGGTTTCTCCGATCAACACCAGGCGAATGCCGGAGCAGTACCCTAACAAACGGGTCACGGGACAGACCGCGCGCGATCTGTCCTTCCTCTTCCTTGTCCTCTCCTCTCCCCTTACACACACTTACACTAACATGCACTACACTACCACATATTCCGGGAGACCGGTCGGGAACTTAGAGCTTGTCCCGGCTGGGGCGGTGCCCCGCTGGTGGGAGAGTCCTGGTTAGGGGGAAACCCCGCTAGTCAACGGTAGGTCGGCGCCGGATCTCGCCATCCAGCGGGGGAAGATCCCCGCCATCTCCCGAGAACAAACATGCACTACACTTACGGGACTAATGACCGAAGCTGTTGACGCGCCCGGAAACACGAAAAAACCAACCAAACAAACCTTCGATTGTTATCATTTGTCTTAAACTCCTGAATGCTGCCTGGTGTGGCTTTCGAGGGGAAGGATATTAAATGGCGGCCGCCGTTCGGGTTGCAGTACTCACTGTATCCAGGGACTCTAGCGAAGAGGTTTGTGGGAGATATCTGGTAGCAGGTGTTTGCAACTTTTATCTCTGCATTGTTATGTTGCTAAACAAGGTTGTTAGCTCAAAAAGCACCAAATGACCTCCCACCCGCACTTTCCCTCATAGGTGTACATGATAACATTGCCACCGCATTCTGTGACAGTTTTTTACGGATGGACTTTTAATTGGATCCAACTACAAAGATTTACGGTAAATTAGGGGTAATTTTGGGCATATTTGCGATGCAAACACTGATGAACGCTTGACTGTAGTTCAAGCTTGAACTATATTGTGAAAATTATTGGATAAAGTGGGGTGCGTATGGACTATATAATTTTTTTAACTGAGATATTTGTACATCAAACTTATTTATTTGGGGTCAGTAATATTACAATATTTGAAGGTATAATGCAAAAAGTTAATGCACTTAATTAATTTGGAATATTGACCAACTTATTGTTCTTCGCCACTGCTGTTATCATTATTGTGTGTTTTCGTTTCTCACATTGGCATCTGCACTGATGACAAATTTAGATACAAATCTCTGTTATCAGGTAACTAAATATTTAAACCACTTCTGAAGATTCATTTGCGATTAAAATATGCTTCTCCTTTAACCTTCTTTGCTCTTACTACATCCTTTTTCCGCTCTTTTTTAGTTTACGTTTCTTCCGCTCTGTTCTTTCTACATCATTTCTCAGCTGTTACTTTTTTCCTTGCTTGTTCAGGTTCACAACACAAACGACGCATGTGCCACAAGGACAGCTTATACACAATCACCAAATTTACAGAACAAAATACTGGTTATGCAGAATAACCACATTATCTAAACACACATTACCACCCGTTGCAGATTGAGATAAGCTACGCTTGAGAAACAACCACGGAGAAAACCTTCATTTAAAGGACTATAGTACTTTTACCAAAAATACTCGTAAATATGGTTGTTTTAGCAAAATCACTCAAACTTCAATAGCTGCTGTGCAATACATTGCTGAGCTAGTAACTACGGAGAGGAGCTGATCTTATTCACAACACAGCAAATTTGGACTACGAAGCTCTAGCAACAGTTCTAGTATATCGAAATCTAACTTTTTGGACTAAGGTTGTTTTTCTAAAAAGCTCTTCTTTTAAGTATTTTATTGGAAATGCGTATTTAGATTAAGCAAAGGGATAATAGTAGTAGTACAAGAACTTTAATTGAAATGATATAAAATAAAGTAAAATAATATAACATAAACTAAAATTATATACATGCGGCCGGAAAACCTTTTCACCAAATTAAATTCATATTATGAGACTCGTCTGATCTTATTCGTCAAATGATGGAAACATACATACCAGTTCCTACTAATATGTATAAAAGTTTTTCTACGTCAGATTATGTTATTTCCTAATCATAATCCACAATAAGTTTCATGTGCCCGCCAAAGACATAAATACATCCCCAGCGACAAACTGATATTGCAGAAATTACATCATACCTCAAAATTAGAAGAAGAAAAAACTATTGTAGCGAAGAATGCAACATTTTAAACAATGAAACATATTTTAGGTACATCAGGCCTGAATGAAGTAAATATAAGTGGCGACATTATTATGAACAATGTTTTTATAAACATTCTGAGATATGAATCCAGCCCTTTCGAAATAGAAGTCTTGGAAGATATTAGCCTCGAGAAAAATCATGATCCATCTGCGTGATGGATCTCTTACGCTACGCACGAAATGCACCAATGAAACTTTATCTTAGGTTTATGGTAGTGGTTCAGTTGATAGGCATTCTAGACCATTTCGGCACTTTTGCTACTTTTGTGAGGAGGTGGATGGAAAAGAAAGCGTTGCCGTGCAAAAGACCTAACATTAGTTCGTTTCGCAGACTATCATTAAAGCATGTAAAGATTCGTTCCAAAAAGCAAGGTTCCCTAAAGGCGCTCGGAGAAACCCTGAAAACAATGGACACTACCGTAAAAAAATTTTCACTTGGTTATGGTGACCACTTTTACATTACTCACTGAGGCATTGTATAAACTAGTGTGGAAATACTGGACAGGCATGTAAAACATTATTAACCTCAGTCTCCCGGAAACCATACAAAAATCTATATTCTGCTTGTAAAAATTTACGAGTTTTTGACGTGCCTTTGTCCGCGAGGAAACGAACTTTCTTCATAGAATACTTACAAAGTACATACTACTACATAATACTACATAGCTAGGCGTATTTAATGTCTAATCAAGACAGAAAACACATTTCGATATATCGCTTGATTTTCTCATCATTTGCTTTCTAAATGTGTCATTCTCTAAGTTTATTTATTTATGCTAGCTCGATAGCTAGGCCGAATTCATTCGCTGTCTGGAGAAGAATTCTAGCGATCGTATATCGATAGTTTTCTGTGGTTTCTCCAATCAAGATCAGGCGAAGCGGTGAGTACCGCAACAAATGCGCCTCGGACCGCACACAATATTTCTTTTCCCATTTTCCTCTTATCCTCTCCTCTTACACATACACACACACACACACACACACACACACACACACACACATGCATATATTTACACGTACAAGCACTACACTACCATATATGCCGGTAGCTTAGTCGGGAGCTTAGAACTTGTGCTGGGAGGGTTCCTCCTCTTGGGAGATACCTGGATAGCCAATCTCTCGCAACTCGCGTGCAGGTCGGCACCAATGATATTGGATAGTATTACCTAGATGCACATGTAGCGCTAGTGTATCGTTACAAATTGAAGGCTGCCATATTGTAGGCAACTAGTTCCCTGGCAGGTGCTGACTGGCGTGTTGTCCGTACCCGACGAGAGTTATGGGTATTTCCCAAGCAAATTAGTACTTTGAAGTTCTTTTATTTTACAATACAAAGATTATTATTTACGCATCAATATAAATATATAATGAGAGATTCATGGTGACCTCAAAGCCAATATAAAGAAGCATTAGGGTTACAAGAAGCAACTTTCAATAACCCAAATGACACAACCAAAACATGTTTCATTTAGTAACATGAGTATTTTTCATCTAATTGAAACGCGTACTTTAATTTGGTCGTAGCATACCTGCACACGGAGTAAGAAAATATATTCGTTATATATACCCAAAGTATTTTATTAATTTGAAAACTTGTTCGTATTATTAAAAATCTGACTACATAATGTGTTAAAGGGAGTAATTTACTACAGTTTAGAACAACATTTATCCACCTTTTCTGCAGGCCCCACAGTACGAGTTTTTCTGTCCAATAATCACCGTTTTTTGCCGCAGCATTACATAACTTTCTCTATACTATGCATATTACTCCGTAAATACGTACATATTCGAGAAAGTAAAAATTAGAAGAGAGATTACATGAGTTTTGGTCATTTTATAACATTCTTGAGAATGAAGATTTTTGTGTGCCAATCTTTACTTAAATCATTTACATTTTAAACATGAATTTGAAACTCTCCTTCAGAAAAAGAAACTATGCATTAGCTACAGAGGGCAACAAAACTATGCAAGAATGATGGAATTATCTTCGCTGAATTGAAAGTCAAATGATTCGAGCTATTTCCAATTACGTTATTTTTAAAACATTTAAATTTTCAATTCAATTTGTTACGCTAGTGCTCGCCTCTCACCATGGGAGTAGTGGGCCTTGGTCGGCACCGGATCTCACAATCCACGCCGCCACCTCCCGGGTGAAACATAAACTACACTAACGGGACTAATAGCCATAGCAGTTGACACACCAGAAACCATTCAATTATCTGTTTATTCATGCTATAATTTGCTCTTAGTGTTTTGGAAGTGCCGCCCGATGGTCGAGGTGATAAAGAGCGTGTACCGACTCAGCACTTTGGTCCCAAGCGTCACGGGTTCGAGTCCCGCCTTAGGTATGGTTGTTTGTCCCTTGTCTAACACGTGGATGATCTTGGCTGTCCGGGTGACGCCGCATCGAAG
The DNA here is from genome assembly GCA_011170035.1 of Teleogryllus occipitalis. Classification (NCBI taxonomy): domain Eukaryota; kingdom Metazoa; phylum Arthropoda; class Insecta; order Orthoptera; family Gryllidae; genus Teleogryllus; species Teleogryllus occipitalis. The sequence goes on along the minus strand of BLKR01007089.1, from coordinate 36,499 downwards.
GCTGTATTGCCGATGTGTGTGTGTGTTTTTTTTTATTTTATTTTTTTAAATTTGTTGCATCTACACCTTGACGCAACGCGTCTCCAAGCCCTTAAGGGGCGTCGAGCGCTTTGCACTGGGGAATAATCCTCCATTGTTGTGCTTTTATTTCTGGAGTAATCCTCCGTTACAATAATCTCAAGTCAAGTCTCGTCACGTCGTAGTCTGTCAGTGCCTTTTATCCCTTCGGCCAGGGGCTCGACGACGTTGGATCCCGGGGTTCCTGGGCGGTCACCCAACCAAGAACCCGCGAGTCTCGAATTCGCTTAACCTTCGTGACTTCACGGAGCGTAGTAAACGAATTCGGCTAGCGCCACCGCCGTTTCGACCATCTTTTCGTGGTCTTCCTCAGGGCTGGTCTGCTGAGGCTGAGGAAGACCACGAAAAGATGGTCGAAACGTCGGCAACACAGACTTCGACGCGGCCGGACAGCCAAGATCATCCACATGACTCCGGCCGCGGAAGCCTACGACTTCCCTTGTCTAACACGTGTGTGTTGTCGGCGAGGCCCTCGCGATCTGCTGACCCTGGTCAGAGAAGCCCGCAAGTGTATTGGTGTCTAGTGGATTTCACATCGGGACGTAAAGGGTAAAAGGGGTAGCTGGAGAAAAGCCCTAGAAATAAAATATTTATTTATGCACCAAGGGCGTTACAAGGGGCGAGCGGCGACAAAATGCTCGATGTCTTTTTCGACCCCTTGGCCACTAGAACCGGTTCACACCCGTGGTACGTACATTATTTTATTTTTTACATAATTTTATTGATTCATATTTACTTATTTACTAATTAACTAGGTGTTAACTTGACTCGGTTTGTCTTTTCATATTTCCCTCCCATAATTCCTTCCATAAGAGAACATGTAGCATCACTCAACTGTTTTCATATTTCCCTCGTAACCACTAGACCGGTAGCAGTAGCTCAGTGCATCAACTGATGTCACTGCAGCGCCTCTAACCGGGAGGTTCTAGGTTCCCACTCCCCACAGCGGAAGGATTTTCGACACTAGCTTTTCAGCTACGTCGAGTTCAGTCGCTGTCTGGAGGAGACTTCTAGCGGCCGGCTGCGCTGATCGGTAGTTTCCCGTGGTTTCTCCGATCAACACCACGCGAATGCCGGAGCAGTACCCTACCAAGCGGGCCACGGACCGCGCGCGATCTGTCCTTCCTCTTCCTTGTTCTATCCTATCCCTTTACACACACACTTACACTAACACGCACTACACTACCACATATTCTGGGAGACCGGTCGGTAGCTTAGAGCGTGTCCCGGCTGGGGCGGTGCCCCGCTGGTGGGAGAGTCCTGGTTAGGGGGAAACCCCACTAGCCGACGGTAGGTCGGCGCCGGATCTCGCCATCCAGTGGGGGAAGATCACCGCTATCTCCCGAGAAAAACATGCACTACACTAACGGGCCTAATGACCAGAGCAGTTGACGCGCCCAGAAACATGAGAAATCAATCAATCAATCAATCGTAACCACTATCTTTTCGATTCAGGTTAGTTATGCAGCGTATATCGAGCTCCGTATGGAAAGCAATAACAAGTTATAACGTATCAGTAAAAAATAATAGTACATTATGAAATGACGATGTAATGATGGGTACTCATACACGAGTAGGATATTACGATACTCGCTCGAACCGTAATGTCACATTCGTGTATTAATACCCATTACATCGAGTTTCATACGGTACTTCTTCTACGACTTTTATAAGTTAAACTTTTACATTGATTCGTTTCGTGGAAGTTGACATATAGGATTCAACCAAGGCCACCTAACCCTACTTTCGCATGCTGCCGCAGGTGGCTGTGGTTACCAGTCCGTCTGCGAGGGAGTACTGCGCCTAATCAAATAGGATCAAAGGCAAATTACGATCCAATTTATTTTAAATAATACTTCAAGAAAAAATACTACTAATAAAATAAATTAAAACTGACAAGCATAATACAATATCAAATACAATTTTAACGTACACAATCGAACGAAACATTTACTAGAACGATTCCCAATGATTAATGAAGTGTTAATACCTGGTTTGTAAATTTCTCTGTGATTGGTCAGGAACCTGTATCACAATAATGTCTGTATTGTAATGAGTATCATTATCCAATTGGCTGCAGTCAACAAATAATAATAATAGTAACAATAATAATAATAATAATAATAATAATAATAATAATAATAATAATAATAATAATAATAAATTCTATATAATTCCGTGGATAAATCTAAAAGAAAAGTATGGCTGATAGACATAGCAGTTATAGAGATATCAGTAACCTGGACACAACACACAAAAAGAAAACTCAAAAGTACAGAGAACTTACACGAGTTGTAAAGGAGCAGTGTCATGTACTGGAGGTGGAGATTGTACCGATCGTCCTCTCAGCAACAGGTGTGATACCTACCGTCCTGAAGCACTCTCTGAATAAACTGGGGATCAAGACGAACATTATCATCAATCTACAGAAAGCTGTGATCCTGAGCACGTGTTCTTTAGTCAGAAGATTTACGGGTTCCTAAATAAATTTGTGTTAAAGAATTATTCACTTTTCAATTTATAAACAAAGTGTTTAAATTTATATTTGTAGAAATGTTTACCTTCTAATTAGTTCTTAAAATAAATATATTTTTGTTAAAAGTAATGTACTATGGAAATCATGATTTGATAGAAATATATGTATGACTCCTCAAACATGTACCAGAAAGCTGTGAAATAATAATAATAATAGTAATAATAATAATAGTAATAATAATAATAATAATAATAATAATAATAATAATAATAATAATAATAATAATAATAAATCCATCAAAATGTAAAAGACTACAAGTTTTATCCATCAATATGTAAAAGACTACAAGTTTTGAAAACTACTAACACAAGGCCATAAGTATAAGTATTTCTTCACCGAAGCTCCATGACTTCGTACTGACAAATTGTGTCTTGAGATTGTCCTCCGACACTTTTTGTAGTGAAAAGAAAACAAATAATAATGATAATAATAACAATAATAATCCCCCATACGTCACATACAGTTTTTGACTGAATAATAATAATAATAATAATAATAATAATAATAATAATAATAATAATAATAATAATAATGACTTTATTTATGAGGCGAGACTCGGGCCATCCGGTTCATTATACAACGGGAGTAGAAAAAAATAAAATTATGGAAGTGCGAGCAGAATGACGATTGCTCGGCGCCCCCGGGCTGATGCTCAGCCCTGAGCCTCGTTCCGTGGCAGGCGGCGCGTGACGCGGCGCAGCTGTTGCTTCCCGGACGTTTTCCTCTGCGAGCTGCGCGCGGGGGAAGTAGAGCGTTCAGCACCCGCCCTCCCTCGCCTTGTTGGCGCTAGACGCCGGCGAGCAAGCTTCGCCTTAAATCGGAGCCCTCTCAACCATCTCGCGGGAAATGACCCCGTTTTTAGTAGGATATGGATCACGGGATCGGTCAATTAATGAAACACATTAGTTTGCCAACGTTTCGGAATATTTAATTCCTTCATCAGGGCTACAAAAAACACAATCACATGGAATAAAGACAACTTGTCTGAACAACAACATTAGAAATCACACAATATATGCCATGAATCAACATACGTGAAGAAAAATAAATAAATTATATATATATATATATATATATATATATATATATATATATATATATATATATATATAAGCCCAGGTAATATAAACACACCTTACGCCACGCACTTTCTTTCGGGTCGTGGCCCTGGTCGGACTTGCAATGGACTTGTGTGCTTTAGCAACTCTATATTGGAGTTGGGTTGCAGGCGAACATGTTGGTTGACCAGTTTGTGTTAAGGTGTGTACCGTTTATATTACCTTGGCTTTTATATATATATATATATATATATATATATATATATATATATATATAATTTATTTAATTTTTCTTCATGTATACTTTGGCATACTTTGTGTGATTTCTAATGTTGTTGTTCAGACAAGTTGTCTTTATTCCATGTGATTGTGTTTTTTGTAGCCCTGATGAAGGAATTAAATATTCCGAAACGTTGGCAAACTAATGCGTTTCATTAATTGACCGATTCCGTGATCCAGGCTCAATCTCAAGCTCAAAGCTCAAGCAGACGGATCTTGCTAGTTACGGCGAAGAGAATACGTCATATTCGCCTCATGTCGCTCTTACCCCCAAGCATGGGAATTCAACTAGGCCCAGGCATGGGGGACACACACCGGTTGCTGGCGAAGTCGGACTACCGACCCAATAACGCCAAATACATACATATTTAATGGAATGTCAGACAGATAAATGATATTGTCCATAATATGACAGTAATTTATGCTCGTCTCTGAGAACCCTCAGGCCGTTCTTTTAACGTAGAATTACATATTTTCTATGTCATTTTTAATAATTCTTGATCAGCATACATTTCAAACGGAGCATCAAAACGATGCATAAATATGTCGTTATGTAATAAATACTGGCATGATGTTTACAGATAATATGTATTCATAAAATCTTTGACCGAGCAGGTAAGTGAGCAATGGACCAAATAACATTCCCAGTCACACACAACTATAACGATACCTACAATACGGAGAGACTTATTGCAACAATGAGACTCATGCAATGGAGGTTGGAGACCTTTTCTCTTTTGTTAGATAATTGTTAGACAAGATAAGATAAATGTGTAATAAAGTGATAAGTGATAGTGATTTAAATAAATGAACAATCACATGAAATAGTAATAACTGAAGTACAATAATTAATCACGCAATAAAGAAGTAATGAATACAATGCATTAGATTACTACCCTGAATAGACTTGATGTAACAAATTAATAGATTAAAACTACAGTAAATGTCAGCTGAGCACACGTTATGCAATTGAATATTCATTAATGTCAAAGCTCTTGTTTGTATCACATTTATTACACCTACAGTTCAAGAAATTATGGTTAAACGTAAATGATAGTTACATATAAATACTTAGGTTGTCTTTTACATCGTCAAAATTGTACTTTATCAGCCATTCAAACCATAGTAAGATGATGAAAAGATATGGTGGGCTGAACATACCAAGGAACAAACATTTTTGTCTCAATGGTAGAATTTCGTTCAAATTATATAAATGTAATCAAAAGATTTTTATTTTTACTAATTTTTTTATTCTATTTTTTCCTTTATGGTACTGTATTACAAAGATCATATTCTACAAAAAAAATATTGTTTGAATTTAGAAACGCATAAGACTTCTCAACTTACGACAATTCAGCTGCTGTGGTTGCGTGTCATGCAATGCACAGTCAATTAATGTTAAGGAAGAAAACGGAATCGACTCGTAACACGACTCCAATTTTGTTTTGTCTCCATAAAGCTGCGTAAGCTTTCTTAATTTGACACCCCGAAATTATTTATAATCATGATTCACTACAATTCTGCTGACGTAACACTAGAGATACTTTGATGTCATGCTCGACTTTCAAAATATATTGGTATTCTGTTTATATAATAAAGCAATCCTACACAACAAAATCTCCAATTTTTGTTGTTTGAGAATTCAATCATGCTTCCTCATAAAAACCGGTTCAAAAATGGCTGATATTTGACTCTGACCTTTATTTATTTTTATGAATTATCATCACTTTTCCTATCAAATTTCGCTCACCCAATATTCTCTTTCACCACTTTCCCACGATCTTGATAATTTAATCGGGAATACAACTGCAGCAATTCCGTTCATAACTATGAACGATTCCTACGACCATAACGCCAATAGAGTACTTGTCTACAATGACTAATCAATTTGAACTTCAGAATCATTGATGAAGGATTTTCCACTCTAATTTGAGGAAATGGGGCGTAAATATGGTACAGATGAAACTGTGCGCGATAACAAATCATAAGTTTAATGGGTATATAATTATATCAAAACTGTCTTCGTAAAATTAAATAAGAGGTATTAATATACCTAAGAATGTTATGAGTGTTATTACTGCCAAGGTGTTAAAGTAAATTTGGACGAGACAGTAATAACACTACAAAAGTTCGTGGTATGTTCACCATTTTATCGGTCACCATAAAATCTCACGAATTATGCGAAAATCTATGACATTTCTGCGATAGTAAACACATTAATTGTGTTCCTGCGGTACGTTAGTACGATATTGTGGAGTGTTGCTTATATTTATATAAACAGTACTCGTATACCGTGGTTCGAGAAATACCGATGCAAATAATTCTCCTGAACCTAAAGAAACGACGTTCGGTTAGCAAGTTGTCGAGTTGACTTCCAGTGGCGACACCTTCACATTGCCAGTAAATACGATTACCAGAGTAGTTTCATTTGGTGAAATTGAGAAATTTACCTAATGTACATTTTTCTAATTGTACTGTTAGTCATATTACAATTAAGAATAATTATTCCCCAAACCAAAGTGAATTATTTCTGAATTGTTTGAATCTGATTTGTTTTGTACATCGCCATGTTTTTTCCTTAACAAACATTTGACTTGCGATGAATCGATGGTTGTTTACGTTGCTAAGAATGTTAATACCCGCTTCTAAGGATGTTAAAGCTCTTAACATACAAGTAGGTACAAGTGCACTTAACAAACATGCAGGATTGCTTGTTAACAGGGGTTAAAGATGCAAGTGACCGATAAAAGTGAATATTCCAAACAGTATGTGCGCCAGTGGCGCATGACCTGGAGTACCGTCGTTGACAGAACCAAGGGCTAGGGTGAGTGATAGTTTATTGATTGTGGACGGGATACGTGCATGTCATGAAATCCAACCATGACACAAACACATGGTGAAGACTCCTATGACTTACGCAGAACTCGAACTCTCAACCATCGCCTCTCGATGATACTCCAAGCATTGTACCACTAAGGCTATCATTCATTCATTCATTCATTCATTACACTGACATAATACGATAAATTTGCTCAGTTGAAGGGACAGCACACAGAAAACCAACCTAAGGCGTTGGATGTCGATAGATTAATACATTTTAAAATTACAATAATATCGAATTAAATGTATTTCGTTGGTCGGAATATTCACAAGTGGATCATGTAATCATTTTCCTAGTACAGGGTAGAATATGTTTCACGAGAAGTAAGAACAGCTAACAAAATATTGAGAGCAGCACGAAATTCTGTAGAAGATGTTGTACAAGAAAATTGTGTATCGTCGTGACTCAAGGTTGCCACTTTTAACGGCCGTTCCGCCATGAGAGATGATGCCAAATAGAAACATAATTATCCTTGTTCAAAAAGGAAGTTCATTATGACAAAGGCACGGCTTATTACTTCCTGGCAAACGATGTAATTACTTTGTATTATGTCTGTTACCACCTTCCAAAGACTGGGAAAGATGGTGTCTACAAAATGGAAATGGCACGATAAATATGACACAGCATACTAATGAATGCGCAATTTCATAAAGCCTGTGATGAACCAGTTGCGGCTCCTTAGAGTACACAAGTTGCAGTGACTACCCTGCAGAATATGTTCTAGTTCAATTCATTTCGCTCAAAGGAAAGGATACCTCCGGATAAGATGTTAAAATGTTCCCTAAAATCAAACGCCATAAAGACTTGGCTCCCTTCCTTCCACTCCCAACCATCTACAGCCAAAAACGTTTTTTTTTAATTTTAATATTTTACGTCGACTTAACATTAACTTTTGTAATTAAAAATAAAAAATAAGAAAATAACAATACTTTTGAGGTTGTTTATGAAAACAGCAACATCTCGAAACCATGATTCAAATGAATCCAAACTTGGAAGTAGGTGTTCAACATTCCATCATGTGTAAGTGATTAAGTTCGCAGACTGCGTACTCACAGGCGCCCTATATTGTGAGGCCGCAGAGACAAGAGTTACGCCCCACTCAATCTGTGAGGAGGTTCAAACGAAATGGAAACGGTAGAGAACGTACCGGGTGCCTCGTCTACGTCAAAGGGATATCGGAATGTAACTGAGGAAAGGGCAGAACGATTGGTCTCCGGAAATCGGGTTTTCCATAACGTGACATTAAGGCTTGTATAGGGCACGCTGCCATACCTGTGGAAGCGTGGACAATTGTCAGAAATTGATTGATTGATTTTTTCGTGTTTCCGGGCGCGTCAACTGCTTCGGTCATTAGTCCCGTTAGTGTAGTGCATTTTTTTCTCCGGAAATGGCGGTGATCTTCCCCCGCTGGATGGCGAGATCCGGCGCCGACCTACCGTCGGCTAGTGGGGTTTCCCCTAACCAGGACTCTCCCACCAGCGGGGCACCGCCCCAGCCGGGACAAGCTCTAAGCTCCCGACCGGTCTCCCGGAGTATGTGGTAGTGTAGTGGTTGTTAGTGTAAGTGTGTGTGTAAGGGGAGAGGGTAGGACAAGGAAGAGGAAGGATAGATCGCGCGCGGTCCGTGGCCCGTTTGTTAGGGTACTGCTCCGGCATTCGCCTGGTGTTGATCGGAGAAATCACGGAAAGCTACTGATCAGAGCAGCCGGCCGTTAGAATTCTCCTCCAGACATCGACTGAATTCGACCTATCTGAAATGCTAGTGTCGAAAATCCTCCGCCGTCAGGACTCGAACCTAGGACCTCCCGGTCAGAGGCGCTGCAGTAACATCCGTTGATGCACTGAGCTACCGCTCCCGGTTTAAGAGTACTTATACCTTACTAATTATTACTTTATTTCATGTTTATTTTTACTTTCTTGTCCTTACGAAGGAACTATTAAATTATGCCTTGTAAAATCATGCTTGCCAAGGAGCAGGAATATGTTTGAAGGGCAAAATCTTTGATTATGTTTGTTTTCTTTTATGTTTTATTAAATTGTTCTGTTATTTTATGTACAGGAATAATGTGAAATAATCAAAAAGTCACTCTTCTCGGTGGAGAGCTTCTTTAATGAACAAATATCTTTGTTTGCTACACCTTCTCAATTGAACGCAGGAAGTGAATGCTATTATTACACTCCTACGTAAACGTCATCACGAAACCAAGATATTTTCGATTCAAAATGCTTATTTTTATTATCAATTGACAATTTGAAGTATAACTGATGTATTCATTTGAACGGATAATGTACGTACTTTAGTAGAGAAAATGAGAATAAATATTGCTAAATTGTAAATTTACCTCTCCAAAAGACAGCCATGGGCCAGGAATCCAGTGACATACCGCCACGTTGGAGCACTTTGTACTTTTAAATCTCGCGTTATACTTCGGTTTTTGTGAGTGGCGGCTGAGGGTATTTGATGATGGAATCTGGCTACAAGATGGAATTTGGCACGACTTTTTGCGTCTTTCTAGGTCCTGCCGCAAGATGTCGTATAATCGCGACCGCATGAAGCAGTGCTACAGATCAAGCGACTCTAGAGACAGGACTGAGAATGACTCAAAACATCGTGCCGAATACCATCTTAGATACACTACCTTCAGCCGCCACGTTAGAAAGAAACAAGTATAGTTGGTCTGGACGCAGTGCCCACAAAATCTAGAAAGCTAGTTACCTCGTCCGCGACCTTGGCTTGCCTGGTATACTGTGATGGTTTTGTCCACGAGCACTTTTTTAAAATTTATTTAATTTCATGCGTACAGCCTCTTTTACAATGGTTTAGAAATACATTAGATACAGAACTACAGAATTGAGTTTAATTTAGAAGTTATATTTTTGGTTTGGATTATTTAGATGAGTTGTGTGTGATGAGGGGCTTAGAGTGGGTCGAAAAATTTGTCTGGGGAGTTTCCTGCGGATACGTGCTCTATTTGGGGTTTGTTTTCCTAATTGGAAGTGGAGGGTCTGTGGGATTGAAGGGATTTTGTGGTAAAACTTAAGGGCGCTTTGCTTGATGTTGGTGGTAATGGGCGGTATGCCGAGCTCAAGATGAAGTAGATCATTGAGTATTAACCAAGGTGCTTTGGTGATGGTCCTTAGGAAACGATTTTGAAAGGTCTGGAGCTTATGGATATGCGATTTTGCTGCTGAGCCCCAAATTGGGCATGCGTATGTTAGCATAGGTCTGATCATAGCTTTGTATAGATGGGTACCGGTTTGGATTTGGAGGGGAGAAGATCAACGTAGTATTGGGAAAAGCTGGTGAGTTCTTTGTGTGGCTAGAGCAAGTCTATGGTGGATGTGGGGTTTCCAGGTTAGGCGACGGTCAAAGAGGACTCCGAGGTATTTGACTGGCGTGTTGGATGGTAACCAAGGGATTGGTGTGGACTGGTATGCTACAGGTGGAGGTAAGGGTGGTGTGCGACGAGAGAAGAGTTTGGCTTAAAATTTAGTTGGGTTGAATTACCACGAGCACTAGGTTGTAGATCTCTTCGCGTAGACAGTGCGACGCCGTCTGCTGCGGTTTTGTCTGGTGGCACGCATGCCACTCCGCCACTGCCCAGAAACCACGAACGACTCTGACTGCAATTGGCACGTGAGCGGTAGGATGCTACGTGGCGAAATGCAGTGTTCTCGTACGTCCCACTACAACTTGTCTTTCACCGGGAGCGGTAGCTCAGTGCATCAACTGATGTCACTGCAGCGCCTCTGACCGGGAGGTCCTGGGTTCGAGTCCTGACGGCGGCAGGATTGTCGACACTGACTTTTCAGATCGGTAGTTTTCCGTGGTTTCTCCGATCAACACCAGGCGAATGCCGGACCAGTACCCTCCCAAACGGGCCACGGACCGCGCGCGATCTTTCCTTCCTCTTCCTTGTCCTACCCTCTCCCCTTATACACACACTTACACTAACATGCACTACACTACCTCATATTCCGGGAGACCGGTCGGGAACTTAGAGCTTGTCCCGGGTGGGGTTGTGCCCCGCTGGTGGGAGAGTCCTGGTTGGGGGGAAACCCCACTAGCCGACGGTAGGTCGGCGCCGGATCTCGCCATCCAGCGGGGGGAGATCACCGCCATCTCCCGAGAAAAAATGCACTACACTAACGGGACTAATGACCAAAGCATTTGACGCACCCGGAAACACGAAAAAATCAATCAATCAATCAGTCAATCAACTTGTTTTTCAATAATCGTCGCATACGAGTGACAAGTTATGGAGGTAATCGCGCAATCTGACAGCCTGCATTGTTGAACTGCCTAGGAGACAAACGCAGTGGCGGATACTGTGGGCTACCGAGACTACAGGCGGTAGACCGAAAAAATACTAGAATAAAAATCTCACAAGATATATTATATTAAAAGTAATTATAGGTCACTCCTTCTCTCCTATAGGCCACACTTCAGAGACATATATTTTTCAAAATTCTATATAATTTGTTCTGTTGAGATGTGTATTAAATCGCTCTCTATTAGGCGCATCCGAGAACTACCGACCAGAACAGCCGGCCACTAGAATTCTCCTCCAGACAGCGACTGAATTCGACCTAGCTGAAAAGCTAGTGTCGAAAATCCTGCCGCTGTCAGGACTCGAACCTAGGACCTCCCGGTCAGAGGTGCTGCAGTGACATCAGTTGATGCGCTGAGCCACCGCTCCCGGTGGAAACAAAATGCTTGCTGCATTTTCCTCTTGTTTTTCCATTGTAATGCTGTGGAGGCCATGCAATTTGCCGCCCCTTTACCCTCTCCCTCACTCCTGGCCAGGGGTCGCTTCGTGGGCGGCAGCTCTCGGTGGAGGCTCCCGGAAGCAGCTGCGGTTGGGCGGGGGCGGCCGCATCCCGGAAGTCCCTCCGCTTTTCCCTCAGCCCCATCTCTCGTCCCCGGTGATCTCAACCAGTGGCGAATCCTGAACATTATTTTAGGTATACCGCACTTTATGGGAGCTACCTCTACCGTTGTCTTTTATTTTGAAATTTTAATGGAACTCTGTATTTGTCACTTAGACCGTTCTCTCTGCGTACGTTGTCATTGCGAGTGTCAAAAGCAGTGGCGAATCCTGAACATTATTTTAAGTATACCGCACTTTATGGAATCTACCTCTACCGTTGTCTTTGATTTTAAGTTTTTCTGAAATCCTAATACTATAAAATTCCGTCAAGACAATTACACAAACCACGAACTTCTGAATCATTAACACACTCCATTTTCACAAAAATCTTGAGAGAAGCGTAACTTACGAACGACCAGAGAATGGCTGTTCACCGCAATATTTTGCGGTGCCTACCGACTGTCCAGACGTGCATCCACCCCTCTCCCCGCCCTTGAAACATGAGGAGCCCTAGGTTATCGCTGTTGGCATGCGGTGCCTTCGCCTGCGCCGAGCGAATTCTCTGGTCAGCATTTCGAACTGTTTGAAACTTCTCACTCTACTGCACTTCATAGCGCTTACGAATGCCAAGATTGACTGGCTCTCGGTAGCAAAACAGAGTGATTTTTTAACATCTGTTCTAAAGCTTTCAAAATCTCTGATTGTTTAGAGGATTACCAAATTTTTGAAATATTTCTTATACACTTCGAATTACTCGGTATGTCTGCGGTACACGCGGTGTATCTGAAAATTCGCTACTGATCCAAACATTATAGTTTGATGCACAACTGCAATGCTTTGGAGAGCTGAAAATCGTGACGATCGTTCTTCGTTAGGTTGGCTGCGGTGCACTTCTACGCACAGACTTTCTTACGCAGTTCAATGTCTTGTGTGTTGAAACTAATGTTTACAATCGTCTCTGTCTACGAAAATGTAGTAAAAAAGTATTTTTTTGTATACCAGCATTATAAACGAGGTTTTCTGTTGCAAGAAATCGTTCATAAAAGGGCCTTTTACAGCACAAATGATGACGTATTAGGTTTTACGGCACGAATGATTGCGTCATCACACATTCAGCCAATCGCGAAGAGAGAATCTTGGAGTGGTAGCGGCACATGGAACAGCCGACCACTGTTTTCTCGAACAGATGTCAAGCACCCGAGACGTCAGAAGAAAGTTGTTTCGCGAAATTAAGTTTGATTCTCTTGTAAATTTATAATGCTGTTATACAAAAAAATAGCGTATGCAACTCGTTTATAATGTTGCTTTATTGCATTCGTACAAATTTGAAAACTCGCTCCTAACGTCGCTCGTTTTCAAAACATGTACTCATGCAATAAAGCTTAACATTATAAACTAATTGCATAAACTACTATTGTAGCGTTCGGTTGTAAAGAACGCCAACAAACTGTAAACTAGACGCGAATGTTATTAGATGAGATATTATTTGGTAGCCATTACTTTAATATTTTTTTCGGTTTTCGACGACTATTAATTGCTATAAGTTGATCTAACGAAATTATGAAAGGTACGCAGACCAAGAACACACCCCATTTGAGTTTTAAAAAGTCTCTAAGAAATGGAGGACTGGATTTTGTTAAAGTATTGTAGGTAAATTGCAATTTCAGAGGAATAAATATTGGTTGCTTTCAACTTTTTATTGAGTTTTAGTGAACATAAAAAAATTAATGTTTAAATTTGGAATGAGACAATAATTCCTGCAACTTGGTTCTGAGATAACGAGGACAGAATTGAAGTTCACTATCATGGCGGATCGTCACGATTTCTGAGCACAGAGTGTTGTCACCAGTCTACACTAAAGCTCCCTGCCCGCCCCAGCCTTTTGACCATCATCCAATAGATGGTGCAACAGATATTTAGTTCTTATTCTTATTATCCATCGTTATCATCATCTTTCTTTACGGAAATCGGATACATATATGTTTTCTTATCTCTCATAATGCTGAGTATACATATCGACTTCAGTTAACTTATGGATATCTAAAAACTCGCGCCTAATGTTCCCTTAGGAACTTCGCAACGCATGACACACTATTATAGTCAAATGACATAATGGTGTATTAGGTATTAAATGAGTTTTAGGGATTTTAACAATGATTATTAGTCGTGTATATTCGATTCATTCACACTCTCAGCATTTCCATGGTTTATAACCATTTTATAGTGTGTACTTTGCATTGTAGTAAACGAGAAAAAATATTTTAAATGTTATTACAATTTTAAAAAAATAGAAATGATATTAATTTTAACAGTGTCTTTCTTTGGTTTGCAGCACTTCCTTTAGTAGAACAACATTTATTTAATTCTACTTGTATATATTAATTGACCAGTGCTACATTTTTTATTTTAATTCGCGTGTTGTGATGACAAGAATGTCATAAATTGTAATATAGATTAACTCGTTATCATGTAATGCCGTAGAAATTGTTGGATAATTTAGTTACTTAATATGATTCATGCCTATTTTTTATTTAGTTGAACATTTCTGGTATACTACGGGGCGTTCGCGTCAACATGCAATATTTTACACTGAAACTTTTGATGCATATAAAATCGATTACAGAGAGTAGATGAGAAATGCGATTGTTCGTTTGTAATTTTAGATGATTCAGTGTGATTATTAGGGAACAGATTTTCATGTAAATACATTTTTACAGGGACAAGATTCCTACATTTACTAATATTTTTTAGACTTAACACATTTTCATTTTACATATTTGAACATATTTTGGTATAATTACATATTTTTACATATTTTATCTATTGCTACATATTTCGTTACATTTTAATATATTTATAGGTCGAAAATGAACATTTCACATGCGAGTTCGAAATATATATGTTACTTGAAAACTAACTTTGTTACTGAAATACTTACGAAACCACACAGTGCGCTTGTATTAACGCCGGACCATCGTACTAATTGTTAAACTGACCTCTCCCAGCCCCCATCTACTTCTTAGAAACCTCGTAGTCTGGATCAAGGATGAGCGGAGGTAGGTGAAGCAGAAGGAACTTCTACCACGTGCTTACTCGTGTTTCATAGACCCCATGCGTAACTCGATAAAAAATTCAAATCATTGTCTTATTCCTTTTCTGGAGTTGGAGGGGCGTATGCTCCCTTTACCCCCTCCCTTCTTTCTATCACAGGCTACACTGTTCTATTCACTTACGCGCCGGTTCGTCATAAACAATATTATATATTACGAAATTATTATATATTTCGGATGAAACTAGAAAATAATTGCTTATGTAGATGAAGAACTTCCTTTCACCTTCTCTGAATCCATGTTAAGATCTGATAGGCAACGTACTGTGCTCGGAAAACGCTTGAAGAATGGCATTTTAAACATTACAACGAAATTTTATTTCACATATTTCCTATTTTCTTACATATTTTTGAAAAAATAAGTACATAAATATGTACATATTTTGCGTTTTTTATTACAATAAATTCCGTTCCCTGGTGATTATCCTTTAGAGACGCGACACGCAGTAGTGCTCGGTGGATAGCCTAGCCT
Organism: Teleogryllus occipitalis; assembly: GCA_011170035.1. Classification (NCBI taxonomy): domain Eukaryota; kingdom Metazoa; phylum Arthropoda; class Insecta; order Orthoptera; family Gryllidae; genus Teleogryllus; species Teleogryllus occipitalis. The sequence continues at coordinate 21,216 of BLKR01007089.1, read as the reverse complement.
AATCGTAGTTTAGAATGTTTCGCAATTTAAAAACTGATACAAAAATATGTTTATAAAAGCGTAGCGTGGCACCTGCGGCGGGCATTTTCGCGTTAAAAAGTTTTATTTGTGCTTTTTAGATTCATAATAAAAGTAAATTTTAAGTAAATCTCAGTTGTCTTGTTCATCCATTTTTAGGTAGTATAGAATGTTATATGAAAAAGTGTTGATTAAAATACATGTTAAACTTTTTGTTTCATTACAAAATTAGGTTTAATGGTCGTCATTCGGATGAATTAAATCGTAAAGATTCATTTAAATTCCTGAAAGAAAGGAGAGCTTTACAACGTTAAATTCCTGCAAAAGAGATGTATTTTTAGAGATTAATTTTACTTTGAATATTATGGGAGATGAGATAGATTGCAATTCTTCATATTACATCACGCCAGAATATTAACACATTTTCAGTGTATGCAGGATTGGGCAGTATTTAAATTCTTGTATTAGAAATAAGTATTTTAAATACATTTCGTATTAAAAAACTGAAGGTTTGTTGAGCGTATATTTTAGAAATGTATTTAAATCCATAAAATAGGTGTATTATAAAAGAAATACTTAAAATACTTTAAATACAGCCGAAGAAGATAACGAGGTTAGTTTCGTTTTGTTGGATTCTGCTAGAGAATGGACATCATTGAAATAAAAATAAAGGCTCCTTTCAGCTGTGGAACTTGAATTCCCTTCATTTCTAAATGATAAATCTAAATCATTAAAAATTCTGGACGATTATCCGACAGCAAAAAAAGGTTTAATCCTTATAAAACTAGTTTATGTTCATCCGCGCCAGTTCAACGTCTTTTTTCCTTTACGGGATTCATACATTCGCCAATTAGGGGTTTATTGACAGATGATTTGTTTGGAAAACTAATTTTAAAAAGAAACTCGGTTTATTTGAGTTATACATATTTTTGGTATCATTTTATATTTGAAAGTGTTTTTGTAAAACTATAAGTGAAAGTGTTTTATATTTGAAAGTTTTTTAGTTATTGTTTGGAAATTTATGAACGGTGCACCAAAGGGTTCTGGCAGAACTCTCTTGGAGCTTTTGTAAAACCTTGGTACGAGTACAAAAACTTTCATTCTAGAAGAATGCGATTGCCTTCCTCCATTTTACCTATGTTTCTTTACATTATTGAAGAAATTACCGTGGCAATTCACGAAAAAATAATGAAGTGGTATTCCTCTAATTATTCTACGACTTGGCCTCATGGTTCACTGCATACGTGTACAGAATCAATGTATTCGTATTAGGAATGCGACAACTGGGGATAATTATTGTTTTCAGACTCCGGTCACAAACGAATTGGGCTTGCACGAAGCCAGCAGTTTCAATTGGCATTTAAAACATTATAATCGGGTGGTTTATTAATGTCATTAAGGGTACATGTGAAGAAGAAAGTGCTTCGGACAAATCCATCTTCATGTGTATTTGACATGGCCGTCATCTAGAAGTACCATACATTGAACACCACTGTTGTTCGTATTCGTCACAATGCTTTTTAAACTTGAACGACAGTATTTGATAGTAGCCATAATTTGAAGGCCGACAATTGTTCTTCCATGCTAAAAGAAATTGCTTATTTCTATGATGCGAAATATTAATCATTCCCGTCGTATACACATATTCAGAGGTTTTTTTTTGTGAAACAGAATCAAAACTTTCCAGTTGTTCCGCTTTCTCACAAAATAAGGAAACTAAAGAAATGTCACACGTAGCGTAATTTGATACGTGTGTCACACCAGAATATAAAGGGAATTTTCCTCCAGTTTCAACTTTCACGCTAAACATTGTACTAAGAATCCGCAACACAAGTAATGTTTCAGGTTGCATTTGAATGCGCGTTGACCGTGAATCACGATTCAGAAGATCATGAGAAATGCAAAAAGGGAGTCACAAGAAGAGAGATTCTTTATGCAACTAACATTTCCAATATTGCAGCGTCAGAATGAGTCATCTGAGAAGAATGCTGTCCTACTTCAGGATCCAGTACTCTGAAATGTAATCTCTTTCTCAAGAGCTTTCCTAATGGAGAGAACTGCTTCAATATAAGTTGTTAGAAGCAAGGAATTTGTCTGGAAACAAATAAAAGTTATTCTCTGCTCGAAAATCATGTACCTGCCCTAAATCCACTGCCCAGGACAAACATCAACGTATTAGATCGTCAGTCAAGTGAGAAATTTTTATTTAACCAATTGCTCATTATTACCGAGTAAACTTTGTCAATTGGTACATGAAACTGATACTACAAATTTAATGGAAACGATAATTAACTTAATATTTGCAATGATAGGATAATTTTAAATATTTTTTCATAATTCCTAAATCTGGTATCACTATGGTGCCATTATTCAAATAAAGTATTATTAATAAGGTATTATTAATAGTAAATTTTTTTTTCATTAATAAGAAATGAGTTTCGAAAAATTACAATGTAAACTTCAAGACCATAATTTTGATTTCATTGACTAACAAGTTCTTCCAGCATTTTGTATTGCGTTGAAAAAATAAAAGGTCTACATGAATCAAAATGAAACTCATATACGTCTTAGGAGAAGTTCAGAAGCACTATCAAATTCATATTTGGACAGCTATCAGGAACTAGTGGCAAATAAATCAGACTTCTATTGGTTCCAAATGACTGACGTTATCGAACATTAAACTTTAAAAAACAAGACAGATTACACAAGTAGTTTTGATTAATGTTCCTTACACTATATTTTACTAGATATTGTTTCCTGCAATATTGCAGGGCACGATTTGGTGGTTGTCAAGGCCGGGGAGCTATCTCGCAACTGAGGCAAAAGCCACAGAGGCCGGCGAGCGGTCGCTCAGTGCATCAACTGATGTCACTGCAGCGCCTCTGACCGGGAGGTCCTAGGTTCCCACTCCCTACGGCGGCAGGATTTTCGACACTAGCTTTTCAGCTAGGTCGAATTCAGTCGCTGTCTGGAGGAGAATTCTAGCGGCCGACTGCTCTGATCCGTAGTTTTCCGTGGTTTCTCCGATCAACACCAGGCGAATGCCGGAGCAGTTCCCTACAAAACGGGCCACGGACCGCGCGCGATCTGTCCTTTCCTTGTCCTATCCTCTCCCCTTACACACACACACTTACACTAACATGCACTACACTACCACATATTCCGGGAGATCGGTCGGGAGCTTAGAGCTTGTCCCGGCTGGGGCGGTGCCCCGCTGGTGGGAGAGTCCTGGTTAGGGGGAAACCCCACTAGCCGACGGCAGGTCGGCGCCGGATCTCGCCATCCAGCAGGGGAAGATCACCGCCATCTCCCGCGAAAAAAACATGCACCACACTAACGGGACTAATGACCAAAGCTGTTGACGCGCCTGGAAACACGAATAAATCAATCAATCGAACCCCAGAGGCCGGCGTTCTGGAGCAGGGCTATCGTAGCGCTACACGGCGAAACCGGGTGCCCGCAAGGAGGCAGCGTCGTTACCACATTACAGCCCACGGCGCACCGGAGTTCAAGGCGTTTAGAGAGAGCGTGTCAGCGCCCGCCATGGACACCACTGCCTAACGAGGCAGTTGGTCTTTTTTTACCCTACTAGTCCTATTAACAGAAGGGGCTAAAGACGTGCTAAGACTTTTAAAAAATGTCAATGGATGAATTTACGAGGACAACCTGAAACGCAATTTTTGAGGACAAGGAAAATAAATTATAGAACTGTCTCGTATGAAGTGTTTTATTCTCTGTTGTGGGGAATTGAATAATTATAATTTAACGTTGTGACTCATCGTCTGGTTGGTTTGACAAAATTAATAAAAAAATATTACTATTACAGTTGTAGAAGAAGCTAGAAAGTGAATAAATTATTAATTGCTTAAATAATTGAGTCGCTGATGGCAAGAACAACCTACATCACAGTACACTAATTGTTGGAAAACTAAGAACAACAATACAATTACTACATGGGTCGTTAGAATATAGGACGGTCGGCGTCACCATCCAGCGGGGAATGATTGCAGTCACCTCCCTCAATACATTGATTAATTGATTTTCTTCGTGTTTCCGGGCGCGTCAACTGCTTTGGTCATTAGTTTCGTTAGTGTAGTGCATGTTTTTTCTCGGGAGATGGCGGTGATCTTCCCCCACTGGATGGCAGGATTCGGCACCGACCTACCGTCGGCTAGTGAGGTTTCCCCCTAACCAGGGCTCTCCTACCAGCGGGGCACCGACCCAGACGGGACAAGCTCTGAGCTCCCGACCGGTCTCCCGGAATATGCGGTAGTGTAGTGTTGTTAGTGTAAGTGTGTGCGTAAGGGGAGAGGATAGAACAAGGAAGAGGAAGGACAGATCGCGCGCGGTCAGTGGCCCGTTTGATAGGGTACTGCTCCGGCATTCGCCTAGTGTTGATCGGAGAAACCACGGAAAACTACCGAACAGAGCAGTCGGCCGCTATAATTCTCCTCCAGACAGCGACTGAATTCGACCTAGCTGAAAAGCTAGTGTCGAAAATCCTGCCGCCGTGGGGAGTGGGAACCTAGGACCTCCTGGTGAGAGGCGCTGCAGTGACATCAGTTGATGCACTGAGTTACCGCTCCCGATGGATGGCGAGATCCAATACTTACTGTGAGTGGACGGATTCGATACTTAGTGCGAGTGGGCGGATCCGATACTTAGTGCGAGTGGGCGGATCCGATACTTAGTGCGAGTGGGCGGATCCGATACTTAGTGCGAGTGGGCGGATCCGATACTTAGTGCGAGTGGGCGGAGGGCGCGTGGCGTGGCGCCAATGCGGAGGCCGCTGCCCCTTCGCTGATCGGCGGGGGCAGGGCGGGGGGGGGGAGACCTGTTGCGCCACCGCGGCGAGCGAGGTGCGGCACGGAGCGGGGGCGGGGCCGCGACGTAAATACCCCGCGCCTGTCGGGCGAGCCAACACCACGCGAACGCCGGAGCAATATGCTCTACACTTACGAGACAACTGACCTTAGTAATTGACATGCCAGAATCACTAATCAATTAATCAATATGGTGAGCATTTTAAATTTATTGAGTACAATGACAAAACATTGTTGTGTTTCGGAGTGGGCGTGACCTCTGCACCTACCTCTGCGTTTCCCCGCAGGTGATTCTGGGCGCGTTAACTAAGGTCATTATCCCTGTCAGTGTAGAGCAATTGTTTACTTCGGAAAGTGACGGTGGCGGTGATCTCCCTCCGTGGCTATCGAGATCTAATGCCGACCTAGCTGTCCTCCAGCGGGACTTACCCTCTTCCAGGTATCCCCCACCAGCGGGGCACCGTGCCTGCCAGGACAATCTCTAAGCTCCCGACCGGTCTCCCGGCATGTGCGGTAGTTTAGTGCATGCTAGTGTAAGTGAGTGTGATGGGTGAGGATGAGAAAAGGAAGAGGAAGGACAGATCGTGGGCGGTCCGTGGCCCGTTTGATATGGAACTGCTCCGGCCTGGTGCTGATCGGAGAAAGCACGCAAAACTAGCGATCAGAGCAGCCGGTCGCTAAAATTCTCCTCTAGACAGCGACTGAATTCAACCTAACTAAAAAGCTAGGGTCGAAAATCCTGCCGCCGTCAGGACTCGAACCTAGGACCTCCGGTCTGGACTCGAACATAGGACACTTGTTCGTCTTTGGTGGTTCGTCATGCTAGTGTAAGTGAGTGTAAGGGGTGAGGACAGGACAAGGAAGAGGAAGGAAATATCGCGCGTGGTCCGTGGCCCGTTTGGTAGGGTACTGCTCCGGCATTCGCCTGGTGTTGATCGGAGAACCCACGGAAAACTACCGCGTGTAAGGTAGAGGATAGCACAAAGAAAGACGAAGGAAAGATCGCGCGTGGTCGTGGCCCGATTGCTGGGGTGCTGCTCCGTCCTTGGCGTGGTATCGGGCGCCGCGCCGCCTCCGCCTCGCGCTCCGAGCCCGCGAGCGGCGCTGCGGCGCGGCCGCTGGCCGAGTTCTGGGCCGCGATCTGCACGCGGAGAAAGCAGCGGCGGCCGTGGGGCGGAGGCGGGCGGTGGCGGGCGGTGGCGGGCGGTGGCGGGCGGTGGGGGGCGGTGGCCAACGGGATCGCGGGCGGGCGAGGCCCCTGGCGCCGGCGCCGCCGCACCGCCCGCCGCACCGCCCACCGCCCGCATCGGGAGCAGCCGCCGCCTCCGCCCGCTCGGGCGTCCCGCAATGCTCACGGCCGCCGGTGTGACGGGGGGCGTCCGTATATTACGTAACGCTAACAAGGATTCATTGAACTGGATATAAAATGGCGGCACCGGCGGCGCAAAGGAATGCGCCACCCTCTGTATCCAGGGACTCTAAAATAACTATCTAGCTAAGTATAGAAATTCCTCCCGCCGTTGGGACTCGTACTCTACGACCTTCCGGTCAGATTGATTGATTGATTTTATCGTGTTTCCGGGCGCGTCAACTGCTTCGGTCATTAGTCCCGTTAGTGTAGTGCATGTTTCTTTCTCGGGAGATGGCGGTGATCTTCCCCCGCTGGATGGCGAGATCCGGCGCCGACCTATCGTCGGCTAGTGGGGTTTCCCCCTAACCAGGACTCTCCCACCAACGGGGCACCGCCCCAGCCGGGACAAGCTCTAAGCTCCCGACCGGTCTCCCGGGATATGTGGTAGTGTAGTTCATGTGTAAGGCGAGAGGATAGGACAAGGGAGAGGAAGGAAAGATCGCGCGCGGTCCGTGGCCCGTTTGGTAGGGTACTGCGCCGACATTCGCCTGGTGTTGATCGGAGTCTAATAAGGAGTTGGGACTGTGTTAGAAAGGGACAAACGAGCAATAATCCGCGGTCATGGGTTACACGGTACGTGGGGTTAGCACAAAGACATCCCCACGCCGTATTCTGGTCGGCTCAACCTTACAAGTGAGTTTTCTGATCGTCGCAACATTTATTGGGATATTACGAAAAAAACGCACATTATAATCTCGATAGGGAATGGAACTCGTGCCGAATGTGTGGAGCCGCCTTACAGGAGGCTCCGCGCATTCGTTATTCGGCGAACAGGGAGCAACCACTTGCCGAATCCCGAGTAGTGTGGATGACTCGCTTGCTATTTGCCGAGTGACGAACATTCGGGGTTCGCCCTACCCACCGCGTGTCGGTCCTTAGGACACATCAAAGGGAGCGAACATTCGCCGAACACGTCAGCTGCTTGGGATTAGGCGAGCACTAGCTGTCGCGGCTGTGAACACTTTTTGAAGTGCGCGCCTAGAGGGCAGCGCTCGGCGGCAGTTAGAGGAGTCGGCAGAGGCAGCAGAGCCTGACATACGCCGCCCAATTCCGAGCGACGAGCTGGCCGGAGAGCCAGCGGACGGAGTGCGGATCTACAGCGCCGCCCGCTTTAAGAGCGGGCGCCGCCCGCCCGGAGAGAGTGCAAGAGTCGTGATTATTGGTGTGTTAGAGCTAGGAGATTTGTAACGGATAAAGTTGTAATTGGCCCGGCGAAGTTATTAGGAAATTCTTGTTGTTGTAACGGTTAGACCCTGCTCTGTATTGGTACATCTCCTGGCATTTTGGAATTTAACTTTGGCTATTGTAATACGGCACATTCTTTTGGATTTGAAATTGTACCGTGAGTTCTTTCTGTGTAATAAATCTGTGTTTGTCTAAAAGCGTGTGTTATTCCAAACATAACAATTGGCGACGAGGATAAAACTTTCGGCAAAGTTTGTTTTCGTGTTGTCGCTGGTAGCAACAAGCGACGAAGTTGAAGTGCATCAGCCTGGTGGTCTCAAGCAAAAATGGCGAGCACACCAGCTCAACCGGAATTGGCGCAGGTGCTGCAGTTCATCCAGCAACAGCAGCAACAATTTATGCAGCAGATGTTGGAAATGCAGGCCAAACAGCATTTAGCGCAGCTAGAAGCGCTGAAGGTGGTGAGTCAGAACAAAGGCAAGCAACAGCCTGCACCTTTTGACCCGTTTAGGCCGCAATTAGAAAGTTGGAGTGATTACGCGGAAAGACTTGAACAGCATTGGATTTTTTGTGGGGTCGAAAGTGAGGAGAGTAAAAGGGCAGCATTCCTGAGTTATAGTGGTAGTGAGATTTGCACCCTATTAAAAAAGTTGTGTACCGGGCAAGAGATTAATAAACTTATGTGGTCAGAAATTAAAATTATACTAGACAAACATTATGAGAGGAAACCACATGTGGTCGCGGCCAGGTATGCGTTTTTCCAGTGTAGAAAGAGAGAAAAAGATACGCATGCTGAATGGATAACGGAACTGAACGGGCTAGCAAAAAACTGTGAGTTTAGGTGTCAGTCGGAATCTTGTAAACAATCTTATGCAGAAACTTTGATTAGGGACGTAGTGATTCTGCATACACCCGAGGACGGCATCAGAATGCAAGCTCTTAACAGTAGTGACCCGTCGCTTCAAGAGGTGCGTAGACTAGCAACGACTTTTGAAGTTACGACGCAAGCAGCAAGGCAGATCGCGGAGGATAATCAGGTTATGCAAGCAGGCTCCGGGGGAGACCGCCGCCGCGATAACACCTTGGAACGCAAGATAAGGGGCCGGCCGCGGCGCCATCGATCGGTAACCTCTACCAGCTCGGACGAGTCTGGTGACGTCAGATGGGCACCGCGTTATCAGCGGCGATTAGATAAGCAGGGCAGTACGACTAGTGGCAGCGTTGGAAGTTCCGATAACCAGATAAGGAAGTCATGTAGTAATTGTGGAAAGGCACACCAGAGGTGGCAGTGCAGATTTAGGCAAGCGCAGTGTTTCAAGTGCGGTAAAGTGGGCCACATAAGGGAAGTGTGTTGGCAGGTAAAACTAGAAAAGCGGGAAAGAAGGAAGTTAGCTGAACAAGAAGAAATGGATATCAACACAGTGAATCAGGTGCTAAATAGTAAGGGACAAAATAGGCTGATCCTGGATTTAGAGTTAGGAAAAAATAAAGTAAAATTTTTGGTGGACTCAGGCGCAACGGTTACTTTAATAAATCTAGAGACATATAAAAAATTGGGTTGTCCCCAGGTAAAGAGAGTAGGAAAACCAGTTTTCGGATTTGGTAAAGATCCAATTAGAGTGATAGGAAAAGTGAAAATTCCTGCTGTGTACAAGAACAGGAAAGCAGTTCTGGAAGTTATTGTAGTAGATAGGTATGACGTAGTGAACATTTTGGGCCTGAACAGTTTTGAGAAGATTGGTTTAGGAGTGGTAGATAATGTGTTTAATTTACAACAGGAGAAGGTTTCGACATTGGTCGACGAACTGAAAAATGAATTTTCTGAAGTGTTCCAACCTGGTTTAGGTAAGTGCAAAAAGTTTGAGGCAGAACTTAAATTTAAAGAGAACAGTAAGCCTAGATTTTTTAAGGCACGGCCAGTGCCGTGGGCCATTAAAGGGAAAGTTGAAGCAGAGCTAAAGAGGTTAGAGGAACAGGAAATTATAACTAAAGTGACAACGAGCAGTTGGGCTACGCCATTAGTGGTAGTGTCGAAAAGCAACGGGGATGTGCGTCTTTGTGGTGATTTCAAGAGTACGGTGAATGAACAATTGGAAATTGAACAATATCCAATTCCCAAGCCGGAAGACTTGTTTTTTAAATTGGCAGGTGGTCAACAGTTCACTAAGATAGATTTAAAAGACGCGTACTTGCAAATTCCCCTCTCGGAAGAAGCACAAAGAGTGTTAGTAGTGAACACTCCTTTAGGACTGTTCCGATATAATAGGTTGCCATTTGGGGTTGCGTCAGCAGCTGCCATTTTCCAGAGAGTGCTGGAGCAGATAACGTCTCAGGTGAACGGATGTATCAACTATCTGGACGATATCATCGTGACAGGAAAAAACAGTGAGGAACACATAGGAAACTTAAAGAATTTGTTAGGACTTTTGGCCGAATGGGGTTTCAAGGTAAACTTGACGAAGTGTGAATTTTTTAAGCAACAAGTGACATTTCTAGGCCATGAAGTTACAGAATCCGGTATTAAGCCTACGCAGCACCATGTGGAGGCTATAAAGAACCTCCCCGCCCCCAAGAATGTAAAGGAGCTCCAAGCCTTGGTGGGGAAAATTAACTATTATAATAAATTCATAAAAAACTTTTCGTCAATTGCAGCCCCTTTAAATGCATTAAAAAAGAAGGGAGTAAAATTTGTGTGGTCACCAGAATGCGAGGTGGCACTGGATAAGTTAAAGAAAGCGATCGTCAGAGCAACACAGCTTAATCATTACATTCCCGGTAGGTTGACGTCGATCGCGACCGATGCGTCTGATTATGGAGTGGGGGCAGTCTTATCGCAAAAAGATGAAGCGGGTGTAGAGCGCCCCATCGCTTTCGCGTCCAAAGCTTTAAACAAACATCAAAAGAATTACTCTCAGATTGAAAAAGAGGCGTTAGCAGTGATTTTTGGGGTAAAAAAATTCAATGAGTACGTTTATGGTTCCAAGTTTCACATCATCACGGACCATAAGCCATTGGTGCAATTGTTTCACATGGGTAAAAGGTTGCCGGAAAGTATGGCGAAAAAGTTACAAAGGTGGGCCTTGTTTTTAACAGATTATCATTACCAGATCCACTATAGGCCCACGACACAGCACGCCAATGCAGACGCGCTGTCCAGGTTGCCAGCAGGTCCAGACTTGGATTTTGACGAGTCGGAGGAGGCCTGCCAGCAAATCGACCAGGAAGATTTGGAAGTACTGCAGGATTTCCCCATCACAGCCGCAACGATTGCGTCAGCCACGGACCAGGACAAAGAGTTGCGATTAGTTAGAGATTATGTTAGGAAAGGTTGGCCAAGAAGTGATATAAAGTGTGGTACTGCATGGTGTAACAAAAAAGACGAGTTGTCAGTTAAGTCAGGTGTATTGTTACTCACCAGTGAGCAAGGGACCAAGGTGGTGATACCAGGGGTCCTCAAGAAGCGGGTACTAGAGTTACTACACCAAGGTCATTGGGGAATAGCGAATACTAAACAGTTAGCTAGGCGCCACTGCTATTGGCGCGGCATGAATCAAGACATTGAACAGTTGATTAGGAACTGTAATGCGTGCCAGATGAACCAGTCCGCCCCGCGTCAAGATTGGCATTCGTGGCCGACACCGGAGGCGCCTTGGGAGAGGATACATGTAGATTTTGCCGGTCCATTTTGGGGGAAGATGTGGCTGGTGGTAGTGGACGCATTATCCAATTTCCCGTTTATTGTAGAGATGGGAGTCACCACGGCCGCGGCAACAATAGATGTATTAGAAAAGATTTTCGTATCAGAGGGTCTGCCGCAGACATTGGTGTCCGATAATGGTCCCCAGTTCACGTCGGAGGATTTTTTCAAATTTTGTAGGGCTAACGGCATCAAGCACATATGTGCGCCGCCCTTCCACCCTCAGTCCAATGGGGAGGTGGAGCGGTGCGTGCGCACATTTAAAACAGCTATGAAGAAAGCAAGAGACGCCGGAGCCGAGAGAAGCAGGGCATTGATGAGGGTGCTGGCGACCTATAGAACGCTGCCTGGGCCGGAAGGAAGGAGTCCGGCAGAGGTCCTGCATGGGCGACAGCATAGGTCGCTCTTGTCATTGTTAAAACCAGGTAACGCTCGCAAAGAAGAGGAGCTACAGCCAAGATTCCAGGTAGGCAGTAAGGTTTATTGTACTTCGTTTAAGAAGGAGCCTACCTGGTGGCCTGGTGTGGTGACCGCAGTGCGCGGGAGTAAAGTTTATGAAGTATTGACTTATAGCAAAACAGTAGTGAGGCACCAGGGGCAGTTGCGCCCCAGGTACACTTTGGAGCCGGTAGATACCTTAAAGGAGGGATCTGAGAGAAATATTAGGGAAAGAGCTATGAGGGAACTCATGTTGGATGGCCCGTTACAGGAACAGCCCACAGAGCCGCCGCCCGCGCCGGAGCTTCCGGCGGTAGCACCGAGGAGGTCTACCAGACGCCGTGTACGTTTTGCACCGTACACGACGTTTTCAAGAGGGGAGGTGTCGCGGCTGTGAACACTTTTTGAAGTGCGCGCCTAGAGGGCAGCGCTCGGCGGCAGTTAGAGGAGTCGGCAGAGGCAGCAGAGCCTGACATATGCCGCCCAATTCCGAGCGACGAGCTGGCCGGAGAGCCAGCGGACGGAGTGCGGATCTACAGCGCCGCCCGCTTTAAGAGCGGGCGCCGCCCGCCCGGAGAGAGTGCAAGAGTCGTGATTATTGGTGTGTTAGAGCTAGGAGATTTGTAACGGATAAAGTTGTAATTGGCCCGGCGAAGTTATTAGGAAATTCTTGTTGTTGTAACGGTTAGACCCTGCTCTGTATTGGCACATCTCCTGGCATTTTGGATTTTAACTTTGGCTATTGTAATACGGCACATTCTTTTGGATTTGAAATTGTACCGTGAGTTCTTTCTGTGTAATAAATCTGTGTTTGTCTAAAAGCGTGTGTTATTCCAAACATAACACTAGCTCCCTGCTCGGCGAATGCCGAATGTGTGGAGCCGCCTTTAGACACGTTACCCGTATTTCATATGGTCAAGCGTTTGCTGAAACTCCCAATAGACGGCACTTAGAGCGTGGGGAATGCACTGTTACTTTAAAAGTCTGAAGGAATTGTTTAAAAAACGCATATAAATATTCGTGTTAATGCAACACACGGCCGCATTTCTGACTTTATGTCGTGAAATAACTCTTAAACGAAGCGTTTTAGGTCCTTAAACACTAAAATTTTGAGACAATAGACCTCAAAGAAACGTTCCTCTCACCGTAATCTGCAGGTTGAGATCTTTTTAAACGTTCTAGTTCATTTTTGCTGGCTCGACGCTTCTCGACTCTACCCCACCTATTAGAGCCTGTATAATGTGCAACTGTATGTTAAATTAAACGAATTACTTGATATTCTATGCGATAGAATTACACCGGTGTACCTCTCTGCTCGGAAATAACGTTAAATAAGATTAGTTTGAAGATTGATTGATTGATTTTTCGTGTTTCCGGGCGCGTCAACTGCTGTGGTCATTAGTCCCGTTAGTGTAGTGCATGTTTTTTCTCGAGAGATGGCGGTGATCTTCCCCCGCTGGATGGCGAGATCCGGCGCCGACCTACCGTCGGCTAGTGGGGTTTCCCCCTAACCAGGACTCTCCCACCAGCGGGGCACCGCCCCAGTCGGGACAAGCTGTAAGCTCCCGACCGGTCTCCCGGAATATGTGGTAGTGTAGTGCATGTTAGTGTAAGCGTGTGTAAGTAAGGGGAGAGAATAGGACAAGGAAGAGGAAGGACAGATCGCGCGCGCGGTCCGTGGCCCGTTTGTTATGGTACTGCTCCGGCATTCGCCTGGTGTTGATCGGAGAAACCACGGAAAACTACCGATCAAAGCAGCCGGCCGCTAGAATTCTCCTCCAGACAGCGACTGACTTCGACCTAGCTGGAAAGCTAGTGTCGAAAATCCTGCCGCCCTCAGGACTCGAACCTAGGACCTCCCGGTCAGAGGCGCTGCAGTGACATCAGTTGATGCACTGAGCTACCGCTCCCGGTATTTGTTTCAATTGACAAGGGTATATTGTATTGTTTAAATTAGAAGGAGACACAGAAAAAGTAACTGACGATAATAGACTCTTAAAGAAAAAGTCATACTACAGGCTTAATATGGAAATGAAAAAATAGGGAAGAGGGTGAGGTTTAACATGGGAGAGTTCTCGCACGGGTACGCTAGTTTGTTTTTTTTAATTTATCGAAGATTTAGGTTATACATTCTCCTGGGTAGGAGAAAAATGGAAAAGCGCAGAGCCAATACGATGGCCCCGTGTGATTTGGAAGGAAACTAGTCTGCGCTAAGCCGACATAAATGAATGTTTCCCCCAAATCAATTGTTCTCTTCCGCATCGTATCTTGTTGTCAATTCAGATTGGGTGGTAGCGACATTTACCACTTGCCAATATTAAAATTATTATACTTAACCTCTCATTCGAAACAATCTACAATCATTAGACGTTCATTTTTTATAATTGTATGCACTTTATTGAACAATTAGGTTTCATAAAAATGTGGCCTGGATAGACTAGGTCAGAAAGGCTATAGGACCGTGACTGCCTTAGCTTGATGGGTCGCAGGTTCGAATAACGCCCCAGGTAAGAATGTTTGCGTATTCCATTACCACTTCCACAAAGTTATAAGACCGATGCTAGATTACAGTGATCGCTATATGACCATGTTGAAAAGCGCCCTTAAATAAGTAAAAAATGCTTATTAATACAGTAGTCGGGACCGTACACGCATCAAAAGATTGAACACGAAAAACCTTCGTTGTCGGTTCTGTCAGATTTGTATGTAAAAGTTTAGACAATAAGCAATCAGTACTGCAACACCTGTACTACAATGTACTTAAATTTTTTTAAAGAAACTTTAAAGGATATATCCAATATGATATTAAAGGAATAAAATATTAATCCGTGACTACATTATTAAATTTCCTATGTACGATGAGAAAGTTATTACTATGACATATTTTAAAATTAAGACCATAATGATCCTTACAATGAACTTTTAAATATGTGAGAACTTATTTGTTATTTGCGCATATAACAATATCAAAATATTTACAAGAATAATTAACCTATTTTCTGTCCAACAGGTGTTCTTGGAGAACTGCATTGCTGAAGAGAAAACGACTGTTCCAGGTAAGATGATAGTACATATTATTTGGATTTCCAACTGTACTTCGCAGCTTTAACATTGGGACACACACATCCACATACATCGACATCACCTTATGATGGCTCAAATCGTATAGTTTTATATCATGAATACAGAAAGTTGTAACAAGTAATCAAACACAAAATTGAATAATAGCACCGTAAAAGGAGTGTCACAGATATTCCCTTGTAGTAATTTACAAGAGTGGTGTTGGAAACAGCATGGAAAATGGATGGCTATCAATTTTGAAGCCATCCAACATAGCTTTCAGGTTTTGCTTACCAATTACATTGTTTTTTCAGCTTTTTGAGCGATTAATCATTTGCATTATCACGCAATTAAATACTCATAGTGGTAACTGGAAATGTGAGTCAAAGAGCAGATTTACATGCTTCCTTATGACGAATGATTTTTATTTATTCATTTCACAGTTTTATATTATTAAAAAAACAACTTTCTGTTTCCCAAAAATTATAATACTTTGTATAATTTTAATTTTATTTTTCCACTTGTTCCGATCATAGTCCTTATCTGTTAAATTAATCTCTTTCAAAAGTCCATCAATTTCTCTCAACCAGCTGTGTTTATGTCTTCCTCTTTTCTTCCTATTCACATCAAACCACTCTAAAATGTTTTTTTGGAATTCTATTTACTTTCATTCTTTTAACATGTCCAAACCATTGTAATGGTTTATATTGAATAGTTTCTAAAATTGTATGCACTTTATTCATTTTTTCTCTTATTTTTAAATTTATTTTATTTAATTTTGAAATCCTGGATGACCTTCTTAAAACATCCATTTCTGTTGCCAGTAGTAGCCAGTAGTTGCCAGTTTTAGTTTTAAATTTTTCTTTCATTCCCAAATTTCGGATCCATATACAACAGTACTTTCCACAATAGATTTATATATCCTCAATTTACTTTATTTTGTTATATGTTTATTCCATAAAATTTTATTCAGCATTGATGTTTATTTATTTCTATTCCCAAATATTTAAATTCTGAATAACATTTAATTTTTCCTTTTCCATACTGGAATAATAAAAATATGTGTTTTTCACTCCCCACCCCATTTAAAATGTTTATTTTTTATTTATTTTTACGTCAAAAAAACAGTTCAAACTACGTAAAACGTGCTATGGGGAGAAGTAAGTGTATTCTGTGCACATTTTCAAAATTCTGTGAAAATGAAATTTGTAATTTAAATGTCATCTCCATATTAACTTTTAGTCCCCATTTCTTGTATTCTTACGAATGTATTGCATATGTATGTACTGTAAACGAACGATTTCGGGGTTTTCGAAAACACGCGCATGCGCAGTGCATCTCTGCCGCTCCGCGCAAACGCGCATTTGCCAGAACTCCGAAATCGTTCGTGAAAACGAACCGCGTGAATCGGGTCAAAGGAAGGTACTGCTTAGTATTCAGCCATTAGCACATTAGATGGGAAATTAAGTCGTGTGGGAGCGCTGTCTGTAGCAAACAAGCGCCACTTGTTTGCACAGAGTGCGCCTGTACAGAGACAAACAACGGCCTCCGCAGCGGCGCGTGGCTTGATTGATTGAATGATTTTTTCGTGTTTCCGGGCGCGTCGACTGCTTTGGTCATTAGTCCCGTTAGTGTAGTGCATGTTTTTTCTCGGGAGATGGCGGTGATCTCCCTCCGCTAGACGGCGAGATCCGGCGCCGACCTACCGTCGGTTAGTGGGGTTTCCCCCTAACCAGGACTCTCCCACCAGCGGGGTGCCGCCCCAGCCGGAACAAGCTCTAAGCTTCCGACTGGTCTCCCGGAAATGTGGTTGTGTAGTGCATGTTAGTGTAAGTGTGTGTGTGTAAGGGGAGAGGATAGGACAAGGAAGAGGAAGGACAGATCGCGCGCGGTCCGTGGCCCGTTTGGTAGGGTACTGCTGCGGCATTCGCTTGGTGTTGATCGGAGAAACCACGGAAAACTACTGATCAGAGCAGCCGGCCGCTAGAATTCTCCTCTAGACTGAATTCGGCCTAGCTGAAAAGCTAGTGTCGAAAATCCTTCCACTCGAAAGCCCTGTCAGACCACATTCAGAAGTTGACAAATGATAACAATGGAAGGCATTATGAGGGATTTCGAGTATATTATCATTGGTTTTGGGTAGATTGGTGGTTCCCAATTTACCCACCATACCGCTTAGTTGAACTGGATATAAAATGGCGTCACCGGCGGCGTAAAGGAATGCGCCACTCTCTGTATCCAGGGACTCTAACATAACTATCTAGCTAAGTATAGAAATTCCTCCCGCCGTTGGGACTCGTACTCTACGACCTTCCGGTCAGGCCACTGCAGTGACATCAATTGATGGCACCTGAGCCGGTCTGCTTGTTTGCGCAGAGTGTGTCTGCACGGGGAAAGACAATGGCGTCTTCAGCGGCGCGTGGCCGGGCGACGCAGTGGAAATGCCCCAAGGCGCCGCCACGCGCGATGTTTGTGTTTGTGGAGAGCGCCAAGCGTGGCTGCCAACCATCTCCACCTCCTCAACCGGGAGCGGTAGCTCAGTGCATCAACTGATGTCACTGCAGCGCCTCTGACCGGGAGGTCCTAGGTTCCCACTCCCCACGGCGGCAGGATTTTCGACACTAGCCTTTCAGTTAGGTCGAATTCAGTCGCTGTCTGGAGGAGAATTCTAGCAGCCGGCTGCTCTGATCGGTAGTTTTCCGTGGTTTCTCCGATCAACACCAGGCGAATGCCGGAGCAGTACCCTACCAAACGGGCACGGACCGCGCGCGATCTGTCCTTTCTCTTCCTTGTCCTATCCTCTCCCCTTACACACACACGTACACTAACATGCACTACACTACCACATATTTCGGGAGACCGGTCGGGAGCTTAGAGCTTGTCCCGGCTGGGGCGGTGCCCTGCTGGTGGGAGAGTCCTGGTTAGGGGGAAACCCCGCTAGCCGACTGTAGGTCGGCGCCGAATCTCGCCATCTAGCGGGGGAAGATCACTGCCATCTCCCGAGAAAAAAACATGCACTACACTAACGGGACTAATGACCGATGCAGTTGACGCGCCCGGAAACACGAAAAAATCAATCAATCAATCCACCTCCTCAGTTGTCTCTCTCGCCACTGCAGCGACAGAGCGCTGCCGGTGCACGCTGATCTACAATGGACCAAAAGCAATAACTGAAAACGAGTTGTTTGTTTATTTGCAAAATCAGTGAACTAGGGAAAGGTGATTTAAAACGAACAAAATAGTCTTTAATTAAAGTAGTTCTCTATGTGAAACGAAAATGTATTTGCAAGTGACAGCCAGTCTCGTGTGATAGTGGTTTAGAGCAGATACAACTAAGAACGCAGACGCTGTCTGTAAACTTCAACCTCGCGAAAGACACGATTGTGTTCGTGACATGCGGTACAATTTCCTCACACCTCATGTAGAATACCTCATTAGTCACTCCTATACCCTAATCCTTCAACAATACATTGCCATGGCCGATAGTTGTGTGATCTGCCTATGGCATTTTCGTGTTCCGGGCCCTGCTAACGAAAACCGGGTAAATCCAGTTGCTAAATATAGGAAAGATCCTCTATCATGTAGGGTAGTCAGAATCCATGTTTTCTGGGTCATTGATACCTAAAAATCGATTGACGGCAAAACGTCTATCTTTCCGTCTGTAGTAAATGCTAGCGTTAAAACTGTGCAGACGATTTACTCCAAAATTGATATTCCTTGATCGATGTGAACGAACTCGAAGGAGTTTGGGAGTTTCAAACGGATATTTTTCTTTTTCAGTTTTTTTTTCTTTTTCTTTTTCTATTTTTTTACATGAAGAGAGCCTTTACGTTTTCATACATCTGCCCGAGTCCCACTTAAAAGGCGCTTTTGAAACGTAGTGGTCTGTGTGTCGGCAAGTTAACTCTGAGTTCGGGTCTCAGAGCCGAAAAAATGTTTGCTGGTTGCAAATACTTTTGCCTGTTTTTGTAGTAGTGTAATAATAGCAGCATTTAGAAATAATGCGAGGATGTATGTGCTTTTGTAGCACCACTAGTTAATTTTGGACACGGATGTTTTGTTGGCGATGTCTCATCCCTGTACTGCGATTTATTTACTGCTGCCTGTGATAGGTCATCAGCTGTTACGGTGTTATCCAATAGCGAGCTTATACGTCACTACCATGACGTCACGATGGTGGCGTTCAACCTTCCGATTGGGTGACTCCGTAACAGCTGATGACCTCTCATAGGCAGCAAGCAGTAAACGGAGAGTTTGTGTACACCATAGCGGATTGGGCTATCGATCTTCTGCGCATGAGCAGATGCACTAAAGTGGTGCGAAACTTGAACTGCGCATGCGCAGAATATCGATAGTGCTTCAACAATCGAGTGTGCACAAACTCTCAAAATAATCGCATACCCACAGTGCGCCAGGCCGATAGTGGTGTGATCTGCCTATGGCATTTTCGTGTTCCGGGTCCTGGTAATGCAAACTGGATAAATACAGTTGCTAAATATATAAACAAATCCTTTATCATGTAGGGTAGTCAGAATCCATGTTTTATGGGTCCTTGATACCTAAAAATCGATTGACGGCAAAACGTCTATCTGGTGACGTTATGTGAAAAACGTTAACGCTCTTGAGCATCGTATCCTATTTCAGCCAAAGAGCTTCAGACACCAGTTTGCATTACAATATTAGCGGGAATTTTAACCAAAGACAGATACCAAAATTATCACCTCGTTACAAGATATTGAAACAGATTTATGAAGAATTTCTTTTCAATATTGCATCTTGTACACTTTCATGTTAGTTTTGGTTGGTTACTGTTGAAAGCTTTGTACCAGTTTCAAAATATTTCTCAACACTTCTCGCTCTCCGTGCAACTTGGCGGCCTCCATGCAAAAATCTAGTCACAGTGGCAAAATACAAAGTGCGCGTTCGGAATTCTGACTTAGCAAATCTCGTTCGGAAGACATTGGAGCACACTACTTCAGCTCCAGAAAGTTATTTCAATCATTTTTGTCTTCCTCACAGTCTCGTGAATTTATCGTTGCCTGAAACACTCGAATTCCTTGCTTCTTGTCAACGATATTTGTGTAATTAAAAAAGTGTTTAAATTTTTTTGTGAATTCTTTGAGTATTTCCGAATAGAAGACACTTTTCACTATAAGTTAGGTATATTTTTCTATCCATATTTCTACATATATCATTACTTTATGAGTCAGTTAGCCATTTCCTAACCGCCATTTTGAATTTTGAAATTTCATTACAATATTTCAATATCAGTGGTCTCCAAACCCCATATGTATATTTTTTATGCATTTTTGTTTGTTTTTAAATTGTAGAACCGCCATTTTGAAGCCGCCGTTTTGAATTTTGAATTTTTTTTGGCCTCAAAAAGCCATTGATACCGATTTTTACGCAAATCCAGTCGCATTTGTAAATATGACCAGGTTTTAGGCCAGATTGAACCTCGGTACCTGCTTTTACGCAAATCCAGTCGCATGTACAATTATGACAAGTTTCTAGGCCCGATTGAACCTTGATACTTATTTTCGCAAATTCACACCAATTTACAATTATGACTAGGTTTTTGTACCGATTAAGGCTTGATACATATTTTTACGCAAATTCACTCGAATTTACAATTATGACCAGGTTTTAGACCCGACTGAACATTGATACCTATTTTTACGCAAATCCAGTCGCATTTGTAATTATGACCAGATTTTAGGCCCGATTGAACCTTGGTACCTACTTTTACGCAAATTCACACCAATTTACAATTATGACCAGGTTTTAGTACCGATTGAGCCTTGATACTTATTTTTACGCAAATTCACTCGAATTTACAATTATGACCAGGTTTCAGACCCGATTGAACCTTGATACCTATTTTTACGCAAATCCAGTCGCATTTGTAATTATGACCAGGTTTTAGGCACGATTGAACTTTGGTACCTACTTTTACGCAAATCCAGTCGCATTTACAATTATGACCAGGTTTTAGTACCGATTGAGCCTTGATACTTATTTTTACGCAAATTCACTCGAATTTACAATTATGACCAGGTTTTAGACCCGACTGAACCTTGATACCTATTTTTACGCAAATCCAGTCGCATTTGTAATTATGACCCGGTTTTAGGCCCGATTGAACCTTGGTACCTACTTTTACGCAAATTCACTCCAATTCACAATTATGACCAGGTTTTAGTACCCATTGAGCCTTGATACTTATTTTTACGCACATTCACTCGAATTTACAATTATGACCAGGTTTTAGACCCGATTGAACCTTGATACCTATTTTTACGCAAATCCAGTCGCATTTGTAATTATGACCAGGTTTTAGGCCCGATTGAACCTTGGTACCTACTTTTACGCAAATTCACTCCAATTCACAATTATGACCAGGTTTTAGTACCCATTGAGCCTTGATACTTATTTTTACGCACATTCACTCGAATTTACAATTATGACCAGATTTTAGGCCCGATTGAACCAGTGTGCGCATTTTTACGCAAATCCAGTCGCATTTGTAATTATGACCAGGTTTTAGACCCGAATGAACTTTAGTACCTACTTTTACGCAAATT